>CM021102.1:786065992-786315223 GCA_007115665.2 Sequoiadendron giganteum | reverse complement strand
ATTCCTAAAGCCATCAAATATGACTCCATCCTAACTTTCCAAAATGCAAAATTAGATCCATCAAAAATTGAAACTTTGTTTCCAGATCAACTTTCTTGTTCCATCTTGGATCTACCTCAAGCCATTAAATTTTTCAAAGGAACTTAGCTTTGATACCAATTGAAGGGCACACAATCTACTGAGAGGGGGGTGAATCAATAGATATAAATAATTACAAAAATTCTAGAAACCTTCACAACTACTATATAGATTTTCAACATGAAGTACACTAAACCATACAAGCTAGTAAGTAAGGAAATTAAAGCGCACCATAAGATAAGTCATAACACTAGATTTTACATGGACCCAAGATGAGAAAAACCATAGTGAGAAGCTCTCACAAGAAAACAAATAATAAGTTAACTTTACAATGAGATGTAGGCACCAACTTACTAAAGACAACAATCCCAAAAATATTCAGTAGGCACCAACCTACAGGAGACACCAATCTCCACCGTAACAGAGCCACCAAGCCTTGTCAAAACAATACAATAGGTAGAACACCAATCCTATCAAAACATAAATAATGGCAGATTTAAAATTTAACTCTAACCAACAAAAACACGGATACTGACACTCACTCTTTTCTTCATGCTTCTACTGCTATTCAAATGTACATCCCACTACAATACTTTCACTATAATCATTGATACATTTGGTACATACACACACTTGTACCTCACACATGCATTATTACAATACATCTAAACATTTGAAATACATACATGATAGTACATTAACACTCTTCTATGTCGGCCAAGGATCCACACCAACCTAGACAACATAGGGTGAACCTATATTCAAACTACATGTTCAACATGTAATGCACTAGTCCAAACATGCCACCAAAAGAAAATGAAGCCTTACACCATCATGGGAACCTTAAATAGGTCCTATCCTCACTCCACACACCTGATTTGAATTGCACATTACTGTAGCCATTATTGCACACTCCTCAAACTTTGAATAGCTTCATGAACCTTTTGTTACTTCAAACCCATTGTACACCGATCCGCACCATCAAAAACTCAGGAAACTGATAGAAACAGTGTCGGTACACTCTCCTTCCAAACCATAGAGAAATTTTGTATTTATGAAAGATATACCTCCCATATGAATTATTCTCTCTGCCCATAAGATGTCCTTCTAGAACACCACACACATGCTGACTGCATACCCGACATGGTATAACAAATTCATTAACTATCTAAAGGAAATCATGACATTACTGAAATGATACAAGATATGATAGATTAGATAGCCTACACAACATACTTCCAGAATCTTGAGACAACTGATAATACTTGTACTGCTACAATATTCTTCATTTTGACAACCTTCACATTTGACAGCCTTGACACCCTTTGATATCCATTGTCAATATCAATGATCTGCTGACATTAGTTTGACATCAATGACAACCTATGCTCAAAACTATTGTGGAAGTCTTTTTCTCTTTTTGACTACAACTCCAATGCTTTGAATTTTACTTCATTCTTGGGATGAACTTGGACTTTGGTTAATAACCCTTTAGTTTCTTCAACTATTCCCCTTAGTATTCTTCTTCGTTCCCTTTGTTAACTTTTTCTTAGGACTATCTAATTTTTTTTTCTAATGGCTTGTGGCTACCTTGTAATTTTTCTCATCCTTGTTTGGATGTAATGGCATTAATTTTGAGTACATCATTGGTCAATGCTATGTTCTTCTTATCAATTCTTTTCTTCATAGAATTGGAGTATTTATTGACAATGTTGTTCTTGTTCTTTTTCTGTGTGCAAATTTTGTAAAATTATGACATGTCATGCAAGGAGTCTTGGAAGTTGATTCAAGAGATGGTCTACTTCATTTTCTCTTAGGTTATCCCAAATTGTGTTTTGTGGTATTTTCCTTCTCACAACTTCCCTTCATATGTGCTCCTTGATAGATATGTCCCACAAATTTATGTGATCTCGTGTAAGGTTGTCTTTTCCTTTTTAGATTGCATTGATTCTTCCATTGGTTTCCCTATTAATATGGCTATTTTTCTCCAACTTGACTTCATACTGAATCTGACTTCTGATAGGCAACATTGTCGAATGTTATATTTCCTATTTTAATATGCTTTCATTATAACTAAGTAAACAATATAAGTAAATACCAAAACAACAAAGAACTCAAACTAACAATTGCATACACATATATTCCATTCATTTTCTTATACAAAATAGTTCAACAAATATTCAAACATGCGGTCCCCTTTCTCATGTATAATCAAAGTATATAAAGTGGTTGACGGTTTTTGAAAACTTCCAATAGTCAAAAACTACCAAGAACAACTGCTTACATCTAGGAACTAATTATGTTGACTAGCAAAGAAATAAATTAAAACTAATAGGAATATTTGCTAACTACAACATACATATTTTTTCATTTGCATCTCTCAAAATAAATCCCACCCCAATGTTCTTCAAGTTGCACTAGCTAGCACCATCAAATATCAATTTCACAAAATCCATTGTAGGTGGGTCCCAGTGATGCTTTATTTCATTAGAATCTCAATGATGAATATTATTGCTCCCAATGTTATTTGATCTTACTCCCTGAATGAATGAAAAAAAAATACACCGTGTAAGAATCCTTTGTGAAGCTCATCAACATTTTTTGTTGTTTGATCATGGAATGTCTTTTTATCTTTGAATTGCTCAAGTTTGAATAAAATTGTTCCAATGACATGATTAAGAGGCATAATGCTCATTAATAAATAGCCATATCTACTTTTATCGAGAGTATTTTATGCTTAAAATAAAGTTTTCATTTCTAGATAAAAAATGGAGTTTAGATTGTTCTTAATGGATTAACCATTCCATGGAAATTCTCATAGAAGCAAAGATATCCAAAAATTTACAATTAAATGTGATTTTAAAAAACTACAATTTTTAACAATTGTATGGCATTGAAATCACATTTAAATCACGAAAGAAAATGTTGTTGTATACGATTGTTTGTGATTGACTATACAAAGTGTTTTAGTGATCTTATAAAGCAATTTTGGTGTTGTGCATACAAAGAAATATGCATAGAGAAAGACAACTATTAAATTTTTATTTAAAGAGATATTGCTTATGCATTGTTGTATATTGATTAGAAAGAGAACAAAGTCACGTGACTTGCACTTGGAACAAATTTGAGAAAGCTAATTAGTAAGCATATGAATTTTAGTAGCTAAATTTTTTGCAAAAGTTGGTCAGATAAAAAGATTACTAAAACTTCTATTAAAAATGATATCTTTGGTTCCAAGACGAATTCCCTTTGTAGTATTTGTAACGAAGATTTTGGCACCACAAGACTCTAACACCTAAAAGGAGAGAGGTAGGCCAAAATGCTAATGCTACATTCAAAGATTAGGGTTGATGATGATGGATGTGAATGCAAATGTGTGTGGAATGTGATGATCTAATGTTGGAAAATAGAAAAAGAAATGATTTACTAATGCTAATCCTAAGAATGTAAAGTGATGGAAAACACATAATGATATGCAAACATGTCAAGATGACCTAAAAATGTAAACTAAACTAAACAAAAAACTGTAAAATAGAATGTGTGCACCTAGAGGCTGAAAAGGGATGAGATGAGGGTCTGAAATCCTAAAAACTTGACGTGGAAGCCAACTGGAACACTTGTGCCAATCTGGGTGACTTAGTCCTAGATTTGGAAAAACTGGTCCAGAGCCCGTTTCTGCCAAAGGGTACTCATATCTGCAAAAAAACCTAAAATGCATATACAGTGGGACTAAGTCGCCAACATTGGCGACTTAGTCCACTTTTAGATTTCAGGAGATCTGAAGGTGCACTTTGTAGTTTCAGGTTTGCTCTTCTGTTCCTGATAAGCTTCCAGATATGAAACTGCAGAATCTGGTGTGTAGGTGTCTCCCAAGCCTCTTTTAGGGTTTTGACCACCTTGAAGGGGTTTGAAAATTTGTTGAAGAATTTTCCACCTGTAATATTTTCCAAATCTGCAAACAAGACCTACAAATCATACTAAGAGGGAAAACTTGTTGATTGTTAGGGCATGGGGGTTTGCCTTGGTCAAACCCCTTTTAGGTAACTAAACCAAAATGAATAGAAAATGTAATGAAGTATGAATATGAAAAAATGGAGCTAATACCTTTCCATGATGATTGATCTTGAGTTGTTGCAACGATCATCCCTTGAATTCTACAGAAAATATGTCTTGATGACTTAGAGTGCTAAAACCCTAGTTTGCTTGAGAATAGTGAATGATAGATGTGAATGACTAGAATGGTTAGGTTTAAAATGAGGGGAAAAACCATTATTTATACATGTTGTGCCATAATTTCCTGAAAATACCACATCACAGGCTGACCTTAGGGTTTAGAAGACAAAATCCCACAAGAATTTAAAGTTAAATTTGATTTTTATGCCACATGGGACTAAGTCGCCCAAGGTGGCGACTTGGTCCACCTGGGAAATTTTAAGTGGTTGTCAGGGATTAAGATCTGATAAATGATGTTTGTTGGGATTGCCTTTTGAAACACACTAAATTAGGACCTATAAGTGCATTAAGGGGTCATTATGCCATAAGAAAAGGGTTAATTTATGATGACAAGCCTAGAAAAGTGTGAGTTAGTTACAACACCTTACAACACTTTAGACTAAGGCTTGGAAAGGGGTAAAAATAGTTTTTTTAGTTGAATTATGATGAAAGGGTCTTAGAAAAGTGAGGAAATGTGTTACAACACTTCACAACACCTTTGTAAGACACCTTAGAATCTAAGCAAAACTAGGCCAAAAACCACAAGAAAGGGCCCAAATGAGTGAAAAGTGTCAAGGCTACAATTTTTTGGTGACACATTTAGCCCCCACTTTAGTGAGAGGATGAACTTGATTCAAAATCACACTAAATTAGCCAAGTGGTGCAGATGGTGAAGAATGACAAAGATAAAGGAGGTGGTCAAGTCCCCAGGATTCAAGATTCTAGGTCAAATCGACATCAGGTCACAAGCACACATTCAAGGGTGAATGATTTGAAACAAAACGAGATACATGATCATGCAAAGATGAGAACTAGAAGGAAGAGAAGAAGGAAAGGAGAAGGGTTGGATCAAGCTTCGACCATTTGTCCAACTAGTTGTTGATAAGATCTTGACTGTTTGTCCAAAAAGAAGTGTACTCACTCTGAGGCGACATAACTATTATTTGTCCGTCAGGTGAGAAGGCCCAAAAAGGTGATAAACATACACACAAATGGTATGCACTCAAACACATAGGTCGCTATGGGGAAAGTCATGCCACTGGTTGGGCTTCTCACTCAAACCATATGAAAGTTATACCTCTTGATAACTTTAATTAGGTGCCACAAAAGAAAATGGTATTTTAAATGTAAAGATGATGTAAGGAATGTTCAAAGGGATTTTTCTTAGTTCGTGCAATGTCTCATCTTAAGGAACATCATGCGTAATGTCTCCAAGAGAGGAAAATTGCAAATGGTCTCATCTTGTTTGTAAGAGAGGACAAGTGCAATGCCTCATCGTGGGAAACATTGTACCTAATGTTTTCAAGAGAGGGAATCACAAGAAAAAGAAAATCACACAATGAAATGTGAGTGCCGATGTATGCCCCCACTTTAAAGCGGTTGCTAACACCATTATTGTGAGAAATTGCTTTAAATTAGAAGGAGACATGAGAGCTTGTTTGGAAATCCCTATGCCAAGTCATATGTTTCTGAATTAAGCTACATCATGAAAAGGGATAGTATTTCACATGCGAGTCAGCTTAAGACATGTCGTCCACATCCCAAGCTTTCTCTTATATGTTCATGAAACGTTAACAAATAGTCAAGGGAGACAAAAAAAAGTGACATACAAGGACAAGGATAACTAACCCCTTGCCCCTACTTAGTGCAGGGAAAGAGTGAGACGAAAGGATTGATGAGATGCAAGGATGAGTGAAAATCAATATCAATTAGAGGAATTAGGTGCCCCCACATAAGGGAGAGTACCAAACTACTTAAGATGTAGGATTTTAGTACTCAAGGCCTTACACTCATTGGTGGAATGACCATGAAATCGGTGGTAGGCACAAAAGGAATGTTTGTGGTAAAATTTATTTCGAGTTCGGGGTGGAAGGGAGATCAAGTGATCTTGGAGGAGTCTCAACAAGATACCTTCTTGATCGAAGGTAGAAGGTGTTCCTTTGGTGTGTAACAAAGAAGTGTCTTTCTTAGTATAGGATGTCATACCTACGAAAGGCGCTATAGATTGTGAGATTTTGTACGCTCCTTTAGAGGAGTGTGTAAAATGTAAATCAGTAGTGTTTTGCGAGATGCCACTGGCATTAAGAAAAGAGTCCTTTGTTAGTTTCAAAGGATCACTTTATAAGGTTGGATTATAAGGGTGATGTGGGATGGTGTTGATGTTGGATGAAGGTTTGATGATTTCAATGAAAGGACAGTAACCAAGACCATGAGTCATTGTTTGCATGTTAGGCTTGATATAGGTGAAGATACCTTGTTCGTTAGCACCACATCCTTTTCCACAATAGTTTCATGAGCTCATAACCTTTTCCATAAAGCTTTTTCAATGGTTTTGGATTAGGCGATTGTTCGTTGTTGGCTGTTTTGTCTAAAGTAGTTGAGGCGGATGCTTTCGAAGGATTGACTGAGTCTTGTGTTGACAAGACTACGTTTCCCTTTTTAGAGTCA
This sequence comes from Sequoiadendron giganteum, assembly GCA_007115665.2. Taxonomy (NCBI): domain Eukaryota; kingdom Viridiplantae; phylum Streptophyta; class Pinopsida; order Cupressales; family Cupressaceae; genus Sequoiadendron; species Sequoiadendron giganteum. The sequence continues at coordinate 786,308,485 of CM021102.1, read as the reverse complement.
TTGTTTATGATCTTGGATTATCCTAGTAAAGGAGGTGTGAAGTCTAAAGAACCCCAATCATCATCTAAGGGTGTTGGTTGTACGGGTTCTGCTTGTTTGGTGGGTGTTGAAGTGTTGAAGGGTTTGGATTTGTTTTTCTCAAGTTGTAAGACACTAAATGACTCAAGATCAACGTCAAGCATGTACACTTTGTTGTTGGAGATGTACTTCATCTTACGATGAAGAGTGGAAGGAGCCCCATTCATTGCATGAATCCATGGCCTACCTAAAATGAGATTATATGAAACATCATGTGGCATAACATGGATCAGTGTGTCTAATGTGGCCATTCCAACTGTAAGAGGCAAAGTGATCACACCAAGTAGTTTTTGTCCTACAAAGTCAAATCCACTGATAGATAAAGAGGTAGGTTGAATGTTTGATTTATCCACATGAAGCCTATCCAAAAGATTGACACTACACACATTAAAAACGAAGCCATTGTCAACAAGGGTTCGCTTTATCCTATGCGTTTGTATTGAGATATGATTACGAAGGCTTCAACTTGGTTTTGCACTTCCAAAGGAGGGAGCTCACTTTGTGAAAAACAATATCAACATTCAAGCCTTGAATCATAGCTATTATGTCATTTGTGTGTACATGAGAAGGGATGGGAATTTGTTGTAAGGTTGTTTGCATCATGTTGTGATAGTGAGGGGAGTCTTGAATAAGATCCCATAAAGATATCTTAGCAGGAGTATTCCTTAGCTGGTCAACAAGGTCATACTCCCTAATGAGTGAATTTAAGCGAGGGTCAATAGGTAATATGTGAGTTGATGGAGGTAAGGAAGTGGACGCTGGTTGTTGTGATTGTTGATTTTTTCTTGTGTAATGTGTATGAGCAACAATATGATGACTCGGTTGTTGCAACACATTATGCTTAGGTGGGTAGAGAATGAATTCAGGTTGAGGTTTGTTTGAAGGTGGGTAAAGTATAAGTTGAGGTTGAATAATATTAACACCCCCTTGGGAAGGAGAGTCTAACATAGGCTTTGCATATTCTTGTAAGGGCATAATATTATTATTATTAGTGATATCCTCCCTAGGAGGAGATATTTTAGGAGAACTACAAGCCACATGTTCTTGACATTCAAGGGTTGGTTCTTCTAAAATGACTTCATCACAAGTAGGGGAATGATCAATGGTGGGATGATTAGGAGAGGGGTATATTTGATTATCTTGTTTTTCGAAGGTCTCATACTCTTGTTATCAATCCTAGTAGGAGAGCTTGGAAGAGGTTCACCACATGCCATGGCTAGAGTTGGTAATCTAGTTTCATCACAGGTTGGGGAGGCATCAAGAGAAGGACCATCATGAGTTTCAAATAGATTGTCCCAAAGGGTAGGAGCATTAGGGAAGGGAGGGTCAAGAGTCTCATGAATTGTGAGAGGTATATCTTTGAACACCAACCTATCCTCTTTGCATTGAGGAGGGATATTAGAAGAAGGAAAAGTTTGATTGTCATTGTTAGGGAGACTAGGTATGATAGTGGTCATGATTTTAGCTTCGTGTGTCATGATGTCTTTGCAAGGGGGAGGAGGAGGAAGACAAGCAAGACCATCATGATCTTCAATGATTGTGTCTTCTTGTTGCAAGATACCTTCATCACCAATGGGAGAGATATTAGGAGAAGAACAATTATGATTATCATGATTAGATTATCGATGTTGGCATCCTCTTGCGTCAAATATTTAGTGGATGAGCTAGAAGAGATTAAGACATCAGGGGTTCATCTAACATGTCCAATTCATCACTACTAAAGGGCTTAAGAAGGTTGTGAGTGGGTGCATGTGGTGTTAATTTTTTATTTTCATTTTCTAAAGAATCTGATTTAAATGATCTAGGAACTAATGCGGAAAATGAAAATTGCAAATGTCTAATGCTATCCACAAGTGCCATGAATTCTATTTAAAATATAATAGAAGCTATGTGAACTTAAAATACAATGTAAAGACATAGGATGGAATGCATTTTTTAGATTTCAAAGAAGGTAATTTGCTGATTACACTATGCAATGATCTAAAAATGAAATGTTATGAATGCAAAATTGAATTTAAACGATGCATAAAATGAGCTAATTTAGGCTAGATTGAATGAAATTCATGTAACAGAAACACCACCGATTGATACAAATAGGTAATGGCACAAAACAAAAGCTTAAAAATAGGGTTTTCAGCTCTATAAAAAAGCAGTTTCAGAGGTAGAAAGGGACTAAGTCGCCCAAGGTGACGAATTAGTCCACCTGTTGATTTTCTTGAGAATTTACATAATATTTTGATGGATTCAAATGATTTCTATGTTGTATGAGGCAGACCTAAGATTCAAATGCAAAATTTTAGAAATGTATAATGTTTTAAAATGCAAAAGTGCAACCTATATGCACTTTCACTAATGCAAAAATTTGAAACCCTAGAATGCACCTTAAATAATGCAAAATGAAATGCAATGCAAACCTAGGATGATAAAGAACTCCAAATTAGACAAGAGGGTGTAGGAAAGTCAGGTTCACCAAAATGTAACGAAGATTTTGGCACCACAAGACTAACACTTCTAGGGTTTTTCACCTAAAAGGAGAGAGGTAGGCCAAAATGCTAATGTTACATTCAAAGCTTAGGGTTAAGGATGATGGATGTGTATGGAATGTGATCATCTAAATGCTAGAAACTGGCAAAAAGAAATGATTTACTAACAAGGAAAACTTTAGTGGCGAATCTTTGCCAATTGGTGAATATTTGAAATCGGGACCTCCAAAAATGGCGAATAATACAAATTAGAAAAGATGTTGAATCACCAGGGTTTTACACAAAAATAAATTTGTCTCGATTAATTTACCAATGCATTATTTTTTAAACGATGCATCATTGGAATTGATTTGCCAGTAGTTTATACTGTAATTACAGATATTAATTATATTCGCCATTAATTTTATATTCCTACAATTAATTTTTGGGAAATATCGCCACTAATAATAATTTACCTTTTCATTTTAGGGATATTTTAGCCTTGAATATGTTTTTTATTTATTTCCATCGATTAGCTTTTTAATTGAATGGCTGTAAGTCAATTCCATGACTTTATATGCACGTGCCTTTTAAAAAGGTTATTGAGGCCCAAAATTTGATCTCCACCATTCACTATTGCCAATAGTTGATGACATACGTCATCATCATTGTATCGACGAGACATCCCTAAGTGTCCCACTGATGATGTTCACTCACGTCGATAAGGCAACCATACTCCACCTGGGGTCCACCAAGGCATAGGTACACCACTTATGTAATTTAGGAGAATCATGAAGGGAATCTACAATATTCGCGCCAAGCTCCCGGAAAGACATCCGATCAAAGCTCTGTTTGATCTCCACCATTCACTATTGCCAATAGTTCATGAAATACATCATCATCGTTGTATCGGTGAGACATCCCTAAGTGTCCTATCGATGATGTTCACTCACGCTGATATTTGCTCACAGAATGAACTTGCAGCCGTTCGATTTAAAAGCTAATCGATGGTAAAATTTTCAAGTTTCATTTAGTCTTACTTTTCAAGTGAGATTTTTTAAAAACACTTCATCCTCAAACCCCGCGAGGGGGTGTTTCCCCCTCGACCCCCAAAAGCGGGCTCTGCCCCCTTGACCCCTGCAAGGGGCATTGCCCCTTGACCTCGTTGGTGGCGCCCCCGAGCCCCTACTTCAATATTTAAAAAAAATTAAAAAAATGGGGGAACTGTGTCGACCAACTATGCAAATTTTTAAAGGAGAGATTTTCCATTATAATTAATCATTTTAGTGATTATTCACTAGGATTTGCCACTGTGATTTTTTTTTTCTACCAATTATTCATTAAGATTAAAGATTTTTTTTTTTTTTTTATTAATATGCATAAGATTCGCTAGGGAAAATTACTAATTTTTTCAAATAAAAGGAAAGATTCGTCGGGATTTTACACCTTTGCTGAGGGGGAGTTTCTTAAAGTTATCCCTGTTTACTAATGCTAGTCCTAAGAAATGCAAAGTGCTGGAAAACACATAATGATATGCACACATGTACAAGATGACCTAAAAATGTAAACTATAAAATAAATAGAAAACTGTAATTTACAGAATGTGTGCACTTGGAGGCTGAAAAGGGATGAGATGAGGGTCTAAAATCCTGAAAACCTGATGCAGAAGCCGACTGTGACACTTGTGCCAATTTGGGTGACTTAGTCCCAAATTTGGAAAAACTGGTTCGAAGCCCGTTTCTATCAAAAGGGTACTCAGATTTGTAGAAAACCCTAAAATGCATGTATAGTGGGACTAATTCACCAATAATGGTGACTTAGTCCACTTTCAAATTTCAGGAGATCTGAAGGTGCACTTTGTAGCTTCAGGTCTACTCTTTTGTTCCTGATAAGTTTCTAGATCCGAAACTACAAAATCTGGTCTGTAGGTTTCTCCCAAGCCTCTTTTAGGGTTTTGACCACCTTGAAGGGCTTTGCCAAGTTGTTGAAGACTTTTCCACCTTTATTCTTTTCCAAATCTACAAACAAGGCCTGCAAATCACACTAAGAGGGAAAACTTGTTGATTGTTAGGGCATGGGAGTTTGCCTTGGTCAAACCCCTTTTAGGTAACTAAACCAAAATGAATAGAAAATGTAATTAAGTATGAATATTAAACAATGGAGCTAATACCTTGCCATGATGATTGATCTTGAGTTGTTGCAACAATCAACCCTTGAATGCTTGAAAAAATATGTCTTGATGACTTAGAGTGCTAGAACCCTGGCTTGCTTGAGAAGAACAGTGAATGATAGATGTGAATGACTAGAATGGTTAGGTTTAAAATGAAGGGAAAAAAACTTATTTATACATGTTGTGCCCTAATTTCTCAAAAATACCACATCATAGGTCGACCTTAGGGTTTAGGAGACAAAATCCTGCAAGAATTTTAAGTTAAATTTGATTTTTATGCCACATGGGACTAAGTCGCCCAAGGTGGCCACTTGGTCCACCTAGGAAATTTTAAGTGGTTGTTGGGGATTAAGATGTGATAAATGATGTTTGTCGGGATTGTCTTCTGAAACACACTAAAGTATGACCTATAAGTGCATTAAGGGGTCATTATGCCATAAGAAAGGGTTAATTTAGTGATGACAAGTCTAGAAAATTGTGTGAGTTAGTTACAACACCTTACAACACTTTAGACTAAGGCTTGGAAAGGGGTAAAAAGATGTTGTTTAGCTGAATTATGATGAAAGGGTCTTAGAAAAGTGAGGAAATGTGTTACAACACTTCACAACACATTTGTAAGACACCTTAGAATCTAAGCAAAACTAGGCCAAAAACCACAAGAAAGGGCCCAAATGAGTGAAAAGTGTCAAGGCTACACTTTTTGGCGATACATTAATCGAAATGAACTAAATGATCTGCTGAATATGTAGGAAAAATATGTTGTACAATCTCATTATAAATTGTTTCTTTTTATGGTTGTTTGTATTCTCATCAAGTGGATTTGGCACAAGATACTTCAATGAGAAGTATCTTCTTTCATGAAATTTGAAATTCATTTATTTTTTATTTGGTGATTATTTGCAAGTTTCTTACAAATCTTTTCCAATTATTAGCAAACTTATCAAGTTTTGGTTTGTATTTGTAGCTCAATCAAACTTGACTTGCTTGTGCATGCTAGGGCTTGAAAAAATTTGGTTGTTTCTAAGTTTGAATAATTCTTGTCAATTGCTCATCATACTTGGAAGTTCCTATGAATTTGCAAGAGAATCCATGATTTTTTGAGAGCCCAGAAGGACCCACTATTTATATTACCACCACCTACCCACCATTTTCACTCTTTTAAAACCAATTGAATTGATTGCATGGATTGGCTCATCAATTTTCCAAACATTGTTGCCACTTTTATTCATGAAATTTGAGCAACATGAATGTAGAGTCCCTACTAGTGTCTAGTAAAATTGGTTGTGATCACACAATTTAGAGGGTAAACCTAACTGAATAGTCCACTTAACATTTTGAAAGACCTTTATTGAATTATTGACCAGGGCTAGTAGGCTTGTGATGGTATTGACACTATATGTGCTTTCAAAGATTGGAAACTACCTAAATCAATCTAGTAAAGACATTGCACTTGTTGGAAAATCATAAAACTACAAAATAGTAAGGAAAGTAAAGTTGTCTCTTTGGCTATGGGTACCTACAGTATAAGACTGTAGCTAACTACTATTCAAAAGTAAATGCTAGAAACTAACTAAAGTGTTAATTAAACCTATTCTACACTTCAAAGTACAACAACTCTAGTAATTACAGTGTAATTATAAAACATAGATAGTTCATGCATCCATCAATGATTGAAAACACAAGGAATATGTTAACACAAACTACATTTATAAAGTAACAACTAAAATAGAATTGAAATAATTGAAAAGAAAAAAGTGAAGGAAAGTTATCTTGAGTGGCCCTTGCCCAAGTCGTTGTCTTCACTAATCTAAAACCAAATATAGCTCCTCAAATCCAACACAATCATAGTAACTCAATTTAATTCATTGCACATATCCAAAATATCACATAAGATTTTGATCAAAGATCTTATTCATGAAATCATCATTGCAAAATAAACATGGCTTGTATTTCAACTAAAAACTGAAAGAGTATTTGATAGCTGCTAAAAACTGACTAATTGAAAACTAACAAGCTAACCTAAGACTCAACCGTGTTGTACATATAGGCACGAGGGAGCTTATTAAAAATAGGACTCTAAACTAAAACCTTTAATGATCACCCCCTAGATTTCAGAGGGTGACACAGATTCACTTAACTCTAAATGCAACTAGAAAAGAAGAAGAGTCCAAATTGGATTGTGACTCTATTTGTAATAGACTGGAACGCGAAATGCTCAAAATCAGTTTAGAATTCCAATCACAACAGGATTATTCCTTCTCCAATGTATTTATTGGATGCCATAATGATGCATTATCTCCTTCATTAAATGTCTTCATGTTGTAGTCATCGTGTTCAGTTTATTCTGGGAATCCCTTGTTTCGTTGTCTAGGAACTCCTTCGGCTGCGAGCTCCGTGCTGTAATTGTTGTGGGCTATAATGCCTCCTCTTTTTGCAAGGGGTTAGTTCACAAAACATGTACACATACTAATAACCATGACTAAGCATAGATATCCAATCTCAATTCATACATATTCACACATAAATCATGCATTAACAATCACATCATAATTATATTTCCATATACTTAAACCAGATTCAAGGTTTGCATAACAAGTATTTAAAGATAACATAATCTATGAACATTTATAGGAGAAATGTCTTGGTAATGTTTATAAGCATGCATAAATATATAAAACTAACATTTATCTATACTCATTAATGCAAATGAGAGATTTTGCTTTCATAGGCTACAACTAAGAAATCAACTTTATGTAGAGGCTTATAACTCAAAATGAATCCTTTTTTGCCTCATGTTCTTTCTATTGGGATTAGGGTGTCTCAACCTTAGAGTCCTAACATTTATTTATTATTATTTGGCGTATTTATTCATATTTTAATGTTTATTATCCTACCTAAGGTTTTGTCACTTTGTGGGACCTGTTGGTGATGTGGTGCATCCTACATGACAAGTGACATGCATAATTTATAAGCTAAATTAGTGGAGGTAGGCGTCCACTTTGGAGGACCTAGATTTGTGCCAAAATCGATGGCATTTGTTATAAGCTACTATGTAACGAGCTATTTCAACTTTCTATGTTGGTTTATGACTGATTATGATGGTGGAAGAGTTAAGAATGATAGATTTCCAATTAACTATGACGGGTGGGACCCATGTGATGAGGGCACCTACGTATGCAAGGTATTTGCATGCATGTAGGCTCATTGCATGTGTGACAATGGCTAATTTTATAGAATAGGGGCTGATTATTGAAGATTGCCATAATTATAAGTTCTGATTATGATGGTTTATCATAATGAACTCATGTTCACACCTTGGACGAGGGAGTTGGTTATGGCAAGTTTTGGGTACCTTGTTTCATGTTGAGAGGTTAAAAATACTTATAGATAGTGTATTTTGATGGTGACAAGTTTGAAGAAGCTTACATGCCAGTATGCGGCCAAAATTACTTCAGATTCTTGTCGTAGTGTGATAATACAACTTGAGCTATGTGATTTGGAGTGTGGGTTTTTTTCCAAGAGGGTTTTCCCACGTAAACACTATCATATGGTTTGCATTGTTGTTTAATTTTTAATGTGCATCTTATGATATTGTAATTGTAAAAGGTGTTAATTTTTTTTTTTGTAACTGTCCCATACTTAGATCAGTGTAGGAAGTTGCTTTCGCTTACCTGACTTCTTTTCAGTTGGTATTAGAGCCTAGCGAACTTTGATTCTGTTGTTGGGTTTGAAGGGTTTTTTGAGGTTATCTTTGTTTTAGTGGGAGTTTTATAGAAGGGTATTTCATGACCTTGTTGTAGGAAAAATATGGAAAATATATCCAAAAGAATTGATATGGAAAAGTTTAATGGTGAAAGCTTTGAACTTTGGAAAATCAAAATGGAGGATATGTTAATAGACATAGATTTGTGGGCTGCAATATCTAGAACCAAATTGGCTACACCAACCTAGGTAGATTGGCATCTTATGGATAGGAAATCCAAGGATCTGATCAAACTTTGTTTGGTTGGTTTTTTCCTCCTGAATGTCCATAAGGAGAAAACTGCAAAAGATCTTTGGAAGAAACTTGGAGACATTTATAAGGCTAAATCCATGGTAAACAAGTTCTTCCAGAGAAAGAAACTATACTCTCTAAAGATGAAAGATGGAGGATTTGTGACATATCACCTTAACACATTCAACATGCTGATAGCTCAACTAGGCTCCGTTGGAGATAAGATTGTTGAATAAGATCATTGCTGCATATTCTGCCTCTATAGTGGATAGAGTGACTTATTCTTGCTTCTTTCTCATCTAGGAAACTAATTTGTTTCCCAAGAAGAATGCTCCTCCACTTGTGCTTTTCCTATCATTTGCACATCTAGCCCAATATGCATTTGTATATGCTATCATGGAGAAATCCTTGCTCTTGGGGTGCCATAGCCCATAGTTAACAATAATTTTGATGTATCCAAATAATCTTTTCACTACATTGACATGAGAATCCTTACCTATTCAGCTTGAAATCTTGCAACTAAACATACTGCTCGCATAATATCTGGTCTAGATGCAATTAAGTATAACAAGCTACCAATCATTTATCTATAGATAGACTGATTTGCATCTGGTGACTCATCTGATTTGCTCAACTTACAACCAGTTATCATGGGGGTACTAATGGTGTACTATCCTCCATACCAAACTTCCTAAGCATTTCCTTAACATATTTGGTCTGAGATATAACTATCCCATTCCCAATTTGTACAATTTGCAGGCCAAGGAAAAATAACAACTCTCCTAATGTTGACATTTTAAAATTCATCTTGCATGTGTGTAGTAAATATTTGACACATTTTATCATTGCTACCTCCAAATATTATGTCATCTACATATACAACAATAATGATGATGTGCTCACCTTTTGATTTAAAGTATATATTGTTATCTGCACATCCTTTCTTAAATCCTTGTTGTTGTAGGTACTGGTCTAATTTGGAATACCACACTCTTGGTGCATGATTTAGTCCATACAACACCTTCATCAATCTACACACATAATCCTCTTCTTCTTAAAGTTGAAAACCTTTTGGTTGTTCAATGTAAACTTCCTCTTCTAGGTCCCATTCAAGAATGCAGATTTAATATCCATCTGATATACTTTGAATCCCTTGACACTAAAAATACAAGAAACATTCTTATTGCTTCTAATCTTGCCATTGGTGCAAATGTTTCTTCAAAATCAATTCCTTCAACTTGTGCATATCCTTTGTACATTAATCTTGCCTTATTCCTCACAATAGCTCCATACTCATTGAGTTTGTTTCTAAGCATCGATTTTGTACCAATTACATTTTTTCTTGGGGGTCTAGGAACCGATTCCCATGTTTTGTTTTTCTCAATCTAATTTAACTCCTCTTCCATGGCTTTTATCCAACTCTCATCCTTGTTGGCTTTAGTAAAACGTTTTGGTTCAATCTGAGATAGGAGAGAAAATTTTACTTGTTCTTTATTCTTTGCAAATCTTCTCCTAGTCTGAACTCCATTTTCCCCCTAATTATCTGATTTGTTGGGTGATCCTTCTGCACATATTTTGTAGGTGCCTTCTCAACTTCTACTTCCTAGGATTATTCTTCTTCATGATTGGTTTTTGGTTCATTATCAAAATCATTCTCATCAGGTTTGATATGCTTTATTTTCTCATCAATTTTGACATTGATACTTTCCACAATCTTTTGTCAGCCTGATGTTGTAGGACTTATAAGATTTACTTTGAGGAGAATATCCTATAAAATTCCTTCATCACTTCTTGATTCAAATTTTCCCAAACTCTCATCTTCTCTTTTGATGTAGCACTTTCCACCAAACAATTTGAAGTACTTCATAGAGGCAGGTCTGCCATACAACTCATAGGGGGTCCTATCACTATGTACTTTGATTTGAACTCTATTTAGAATATATACTACAGTATGAATAGTATCCTCTCTAAAACATATCAGTTAATTTGGCCTCATTTATCATTGTTCTAGCTATGTCCTGTACCACTATATTCTTCATTTATCATATTTCTGGCCAGGTGCCTTCTCAAATTCTACTTCCTCAGATTCTTATTCTTCATGATTGGTTTCTAGTTCATCATCAAAATCATTCTCATTAGGTTTGATATGCTTTATTTTCTCATGAATTTTGACATTGATACTTTCCACAATCTTGCTCAGCCTGATGTTGTAGCACTTATAAAATTTAGTTTGAGTAGAATATCCTAAAAAAAATCCTTCATCACTTCTTGATTCAAATTTTCCCAAACTCTCATCTTCTCTTTTGATGTAGCACTTTCTACCAAACAATTTGAAGTACTTCACGGAGGCAGGTCAGCCATACAACTCATAGGGGGTACTATCACTATGTACTTTGATTTTAACTCTATTTAGAATATATACTGTAGTATGAATAGTATCCTCTCTAAAACATATCAGTTAATCTGGCCTCATTTATCATTGTTCTGACCATGTCCCATACCACTCTATTCTTCCTTTCTATAACTCCATTTTGGTGTGGAGTTCTTCGTGTTGAGTATTGTTTCTTGATTCCATGTGCCTCACAATATTTGAGAAATTCATTTGATGTGAATTCTCCTCCTCTATCTGATCGTAAGCATTTAATCCTTCTACCTATTTCCTTTTCAACCATTTTTTTGAATATCTTAAATCTTTCAAATGCTTGTTACTTGTCACTCAAAAATGTTACCCATGTCATTCTTGTGTAGTCATCAACTAGCAAAATGAAGCATCTTTCTCCTGTCAGTCCTCTTGTTCTTGTGGGTCCACATAAATCAGTATGAACCAACTATAAAGGCTTAGTGGTTGAATATTCTTTAGTTGGGAAATTGGCCTTTGTTTTCTTTCCTTGTTGACATTCTTTGCATATAACATTTACAGACTTGGTTATTTTAGGCATGTGCCTAACCAAACCTCTAGAACTTACCTTCACTAGATTATCAATGTTTACATGCCCCATTCTTCTATGCCATAACCAACTTTCATCTGCTTGACCTATCAGATAAATTTGATCTTCTTTCACTTCACAAAGGTTGTAGAGATTGCTATTAGTTCGCACTCCTTATGCAACTATTTTTCCATTTTTTTGGCTTCCTCCACTTGAAGTTTCAGATTTAATACCATTTGATTAGATTCCTCAAGATCCTTGCTTAGTTTTTCTGATTCCTTTTGTGCAAGTTTCTTTTGCTTTAAGTTCTCCCCTTTCAACAATTCAATCTCATCTATGAGATCATCTATCTCATCTAGAGCACAAATAAGTTCTCTCTCTAAGTTGACCTCTCCTTCTTCACTATTTTCACCAAGGTCTTCAAATTTTTGACCCTTTTGTCCCTCAAACTCTTTTTCCATGAAAAGAAAATTATTTTCTTTTGTAATAAAAGCACAATTTTGTTCATCATCAAAGCTGCTGCAATCATCAGACACATCACTATCCTCTTGGATGTACAAACTATTTTTTTTTTCTTTCTTTTTGAAAATTCCTTCTCTTAGGATAGTATGGTTTCTTCACTTTACCTTCTACCTCTTGATCAGAGTTTCCTTTCTTATTATAAGGACATTTAGTAGCAAAATGACTAACTTTTCCATAGTCAAATTATTTAGTAGCAAAATGACCAAATACTGCCAGATCCTCTTCTTAGTTTTTTGATGAAATCTACCTCTTCTTCACCAGTCTCATCATTTCCAATGTGATGTTCTCAATCTTTTCTTTCTTAGAAGATACATCCTTATCTTTGCTGGTAACCTTGAAAGCAACTTCCTTCCTTGACGGTTCTGCATCTCCCATTCTTATTTCATATGCAGTGAATATACTATGCAACTCATTAAGAGTGAGTTTGTCTATTTCTCTTCCTTCCTCTATTGGAGAAATATTAGCATCATATCTAGTTGACATTGACCATAGGAATTTTAGTACAACGACATCCTCTTTTACTTCATCTCCATATCCTCTAATAGAGTTCATTATATCATTGACTCTTAAAAGATAGTATGAAATCTTCCCTTCTTTTGTCATCTTTCGGCCTTCAGATCTAGCTCTTAGTACTTGAAGCTTTGCCAATTTTACCTTGTCATTTCCTTCATAGATCTTTTTCAATGTATCCCAGACATCCTATGCAGTCTTACAATACATAACCTTGAAATGCATAGATCTAGACAAACTATTCATAATAGAAAACCATGCTTTTTCATTGTTCTCATAGTCCTTTTTTGTTGCAGCATCAGTAGGAGGTGGCAAGTGGTGTGTATCCATTCACAATAGACATACACACATCAAACCCTAATGATCCCAACTATCTCTTCATCATTGAGCTCCAAAAGGCATAATATATTCCATCAAACCTAGGTGGCTTGTTTGTAGAAGAACCTTCTCGACTGGCCATTTGTATTCACAAATCCAAGGATCTACCCGAGCTCGTTAAGTTTCTCATAGGGAACCTAGGGCTCTGATACCAATTGTTGGAAGATAAAAATCTACTAAGAGGGGGGTGAATCAATAGATAATAAAATTTTAACCCTTTAACACTTTGTGCAGATTAATTCTTTGAACCTTTAATGTGCAGATTATGAATTAACATGAAAATAGATGAACATGCACACACATAAGCATCACATAACACAAGATGTACGCGGAAAACCCAAGATGGGAAAAAGCACAGTGAGAAATGTTGCTAGGAGCTATTGTCCTAATCCAACCTCAAAAACATGAAGTTTAGTTACAATGCTTTAAGGGCACCAACCCTAAGGAGACTCCAATCCCCTAGTTTTAGTAGCAACCACTCCAAGGAAGCACCCACTCCCTAATATGAGCACCTGCCTAGATATCTGATGGTACCCACCAATTAGAGTTATAATGAGAGATATCAATTTGATTACAGTTCTATGATACAACCTATTTGCAATTGCTTAATCCTCATTTGTTGTTTCTATAACACTCTCTTCTCTACACACCCTTCTCTCTCTATCTTGCACACACTCTTCTATTCCACACTTAGCCAAAAATTGATCTTCTATTTTTTATCTTTTTCACTGATCATCAAAGATTGCCTCAAGATTCTCTACCAATTGCATATCTTTAGTTAGGGTTTGAGGATATCTTTTACACTGCCATACACTTGCATTGATTCACACAACATTAATTTTTGGTGTAGACAATTTTCCCTCTTAGTCTCTCTGTCAAACCTTAGAATCAGATTTTCATTTAATTTATTCTTTGTTTATTCGATCCAATTTGATCTTCATCGTCTTAGCAATTTGTGCCACCACTTAGTAGATCAAATCTGCCATCATATTGGTCGATGGTGTAGTTGAGTCAATTAACTTTGAGCAGAGAAGGCTTCTGGCTTGAAACCCTTTTCACATAGACCTAACCATTATAGTTTCTCATATTTAAATTTGAGTCGTCAATCACCAGTCTTCATGCCACGATCTTGTGACTCCAACTCAATCGTTGATCTTTAAAACCTGACCATCAGTTAAGCAGTCTTTACATCTCCATCATCGATCATACATCACACATCACTATTACACATATGCCTTTATTTCTTCTTCAACAATGTGAATGGACATGGCAATCATCATTGGATCAACCGCCATTCAATCTACATGATCCCCCACTATATCGCTAGCTCTGACGATGGGCCTACTAAATCTCAACGGGCTGACAGGCTAATGCCATTTGTCATCCTTGTTAGCGTATGCACTTTGCAACAACGATGTGAAGTGACGTATCAACCAATCATTCTTCGTCATTTGTCTTTACACATCATCATCCACTACCTTAGCTTCTTCCTTTGTCGAGTCCCACCAGATACACTGCGATCACCGTCTGATCAACCTTGTTCAATCTGCACCATTCCCTGCTACCCCAGGGGACTTAGCCGAGACCCACCACAAACTCAGAGGGTCGGTGGGGAGACCTTCCAATCTCCAAGGCTTGATCACAACCATTGATCAAGCATCATCGCTGTGTCAAAGGGACACTAAAACTACTCACTCTGATATTATGTTGTCTCTTTGATAAGGTTCTATCGGAATGTTGAAGGCACCGATCATTTGGTTCTACCGATATTTATGTCTCCTCGAGATATCTTGTTGCCTTGCATGGATGGTCCCCATTGGCCTTGTGTTTGCTGGACCCACCATCAAAGTTTCGAAGGGACTTAACACACTGTCTCTTCGACAACCCATTGTCACTTCGATGTATCATTGTCTCTTTCTCTTTATCGCTTCATTGAAGGGACTCTAAACTGACCCTCTCGACATGATGTGGTCTCCCTGATACGAACACATGGGCTTCACCAACCTAGAGCACTAGGTGAAGGGGTTAGTTCCTCTCACAGTGCAATAGGCTTAAGTTATGACTTAAGCTACCTACAACTAGCGATAGGAAGTCAACAAAAAATTAGAATTTCTGTTGGAGCGCCATGACTGTAACCCCAGGGTTTAACTTGTAAACCCTAATTCTGGTCGAGAGGAAACATAATTCATTTCTAGGTGCATCATACATCCTCTAGACCTGCTCATCACATTTACGAGAAGCTAGATTAGAAAACCCATGTCAAATATGGCCTTTAATTTAACTTTTGGACACTAGAAGAATTCACTGCAACACCATGACAAAGTTGCATGACAACAATGCAATATCCCAAGCAACTTTTGCAACTTACACTCCATCTTCCAGAACCAGATCCACAACATACCATATCTCTCCTTAGACATCAATAGAAACATTTTGACATCAATGCCAACACACCCTTCATATAGGATTTGTTCCATCTCACACCTGATCCCCTTTTGACATCAATGACAACAATATGCTAACACCGCAATGGAATGTAGACCATTCCAAACATGTACTCTGTACTGGTAACAAAGCCACTAGCATATTTGATAGTATGTCACCATTATCTTGAATACTAGAGGACATAAAGACATGAAACTTTGGATTTAGATTTATCTAACATACGCCAAAATTACCTTAGAACCTCAAACCAAAATTCTTGAAGGCAGAGCAATGTAGACCTAAAAATTGATACTCTATACACCGAGAACTGAACTTAGGGATTTAGTAAAATATTCAACACATTTGTTCTGCACAGGATAAAAAATATTGCACCTATACAATGGATTACCATCACCATACACACTCATGCTTCACCAATCAACTGTACCTCAATGTAGACTTCAATGTTGACATCAATGACAACACTGTATATGATAATGCTCATGTTGCCAACAACCATATCAATGACAAGCAAACATAACAGTTTCCTCAAACTTCCAACACTTTTCTCATGGTTTTGTCCAAACTCTGAGTGTTTTTTTTGCATTTGCACCACTTAAGTGATGGATAATGATGAATTTGTGATGTATTTCTTCATTCTATCTTGAGATTCCTAGGTGTTTGTTACAACAACTTATATGGATGACACGCTTAGAATATTTCACCTTTGTGAAGTTTGATTGTCGATTTTCATGATCAAACCAAGAATGGTTAAGTTTGTAGACTTGTGTGTACATTGTTGAGGTTGAAATCACGGGAAATGATTAGATTTATTAGTTTGTTTTCTTTTAACTCTTTCTTTTCTTCCCTTTTTTTTGTATTTTATTTCTAGATCTGAGTAGTTTATGATTAGATTAGGATTTCTAACTTGCATATTGTTGTTGTAAGGTCAACATTTTATGAATGTAAGTTGACATATTGTTGGTTATAGGCTAAAAAGTCACATTTAATGACTTGTTTATGCATTGATATATCCAAAATCTAATTATTTATGTACAAATTAACTCTTGAATGTTAGAAAGTTTGTCAAATGCCATAGGCCTCTTGATCAAAATAGCATACACATAGGTCACCGAGTTATCATGGAAATAGTGATGACTTGGTTATAAAGACCTTGGGGATTTGCCAATTTCCATTTGAGAGTTGAGTCCTTTGGAGCAATGTGAGAATTCATTTTAGATTCTCCCCTAAATTCATAAATATGTCAAAATACTCATCAATAAAAATTTGAATGAAAAATTAGAAAACAAATCTAATTTGATATACAATTAAATGAAATATATAAATATAAGACATTAAGATAATAAAAACATAATAATATTATAGTGATAAATTGTACACAAAATTTCCCCCCCTCTTCAAAATACATGATAATTTATGATGATAGATTGTACACAAAATTTTCACATCTCTTAAAAAAAAAAAACAAGTTTAATTTTGGTGAAATGTGACCTAATAAAAGTACCGGATTCTTTTAAATGTTTTTTTAAGCGAAGCGAAGATGTTTCTGTACAATTTTTGTATGACAAATTCATGTTATTTGCTGCCAAATCTGCTGCAAATTTAAACCTTTCTTGGAAATTCCGTGCAAAACGATCTACCAATCAGTTCAATATTTTAGAATAAATGGCGAGATGTCTTGGGAATTTATGGCAGATAAATGCAGAACGTATGGCGGCCTTGTTAACTTTCCATTACATTGACAAATCTGACATGTTACGGCAAGATTTCTAGTCCGAAAAGTGATCCTGATTTCGCTTTTTGCAGGAAAATTGCATCACCTACAGTATAGCCTAGGGTTTCTCGTACTGTCCTCCGTCTCTCGACTCAAACCGTCCTCCACTGTGATGCTTTCGTTGTTTCAATTGGCTTCGCATCATGTCAAACCCTAGATACTACCTATTTATTCCTAACCCTAAAATCGCAATCACCTCACCATACTTTTTTCACGATTTATTTTTTTGTCTTTGGAAAGGATTCTTTATAACTGTATGTAAGTTTTTGAATTCAACTCTATATGTTTTCTAATGTCCAATCCAACTACTTACACAATTAAATCCTAAAACTTACAAACAATTTTATTGACTGAAAAATTCATACCAACTACTGTTTACAGCTGTCCACCGATGAAACAACGCTGCTTCTCCAGAAAATGGACCCTACATTCAGGAAAAAGCCAATTTGTAGTCAGCTTATTCGTATAGATGTCATCATTTTCTTTTCTACTTCCATTGGAACATGATCTGAAAATATTACACATTAAAATACATTTATATAAGACGATTGCATTATGTACAGCCATCTGATCTTTGCTACTGATTTTGTTGTTTTCCCACCTTGACTTTGGTGATTGGTGCAAATACACCGATATACCTATTCGATGAGCATTTTCTATGATTTACTGAATTTTAAATGTTCCTTTCACTTTCACCATAAATTTTGGTCCCTTTTCGACGAGAGAAGGGTCAAAGGCGAAATATTCAAGTTTTTGAAATAATATAATTATTTATCATGGTTTACATGGATTATTGTCTTATGCAAATCCTAAGCACTTTTCAATATATAATTGTTTACAAATCAATGTAATAAAGCCTTCTTTCTATTATTTTACATTTCATAATGTTCAAATGATTTTTTCAGAAAACTATGTGAACTGTTATTTTATTGATTAAAAATTTGTTATTATTTATTAAATTAAATAATTATAAAAATATTTAATTTTATAGTTTTATCTATTGTTTCGTTTTTTAAACATTTTTTAAAAAACTTTAAAAATTAATTTCATTTTTAAAAGTATATCATTTTAATAAATTAAAAAATTTAAACAATAAAGTTAACAAAGTTTTCATTTGAAGATATAAATCAAGGTTGATTTCAAGTAAACAAATATACAACCTGTTACAAACACCATCAAATAACCAAATTGTGGTAGAATTAAAGTAAGATTCAAAATTTCTCTATATACAACACAATGTTTTGTTATACAAAATTGAATTATATCATTTTTAAAAAATATATCGTTTTTAGATTGAATTATATCATGATTTTTCTTATTTGCTCTTTTTGTAAAGTAATAAATTTAATTACCTTTTCTTTTGTTTTACATGTGGTGACATGTTATACAAGCTTCTTCACTAGTTTGTTCTTTTGAATTGGTAAATTTGACTTACCTCATGTACATTATATTATAATATATTAAATATTATATTATTATTTAATAAAATAATATTATATTACATTATATTATATTTTACGATGTCATAGTATATTATATTATATTAATTATTATAAATATGTTATATTATATTATAAATGTGCATAAGGGAACAATATAGTATATATTATATTTCATATATTAGATATTACAAATACATTAAAATATATTATTATATAATAAGATAATATTATATTATAATATTTATTATATTACATTCTATTATATATTATATTATATCACTACAACAAATCCTTGTGATTAGCTCCTTTTTTTGCTCCATTTTTTACTTCCACCCACAGTTTTAATGTATTTTTCTCCAATTTTTTTAAAAAATCGGCATTATTTATCGGGCTAGCGCCATTTTTGGCATTTTTTGCACTGATCAGGACAAGTAGGCACTAAATTGGGCGCTAATTAGCGTCAGGTTTAGCGTTGCATTTAGCGCCATTTTTAGTATGCTAGATTTAGCACCGAATTTAGCGTCAAATTTAGCACCGACATATCGGTAAGAGATATTAACTTGTCTCATCGACACCGACAACCAACATCAGAGGAACATAAGATCTAATGTTGATGAGACATTGAGATATCGGTAAGACAAATAAGATTGTCTCATCGACACTCTTCAAGTAATGATCAAAAGCATACACCGCTATACCATTGAGAGTGTGAGCAATATATGCGGTAGAGCGGTATACACCGCAACCCCGCTACTAGAAGGCTTCCGCGGGGTGGTGATATACCGCACTATGGACAGACAATCAAAGTCCTCTCACGGTATGGCGGTATACACTGCACTACCGCCAGACAATAAGAAATCTCCCACGGTATGGCGGTATTAGGCAGTCAGATTTAGCACCGAATTTAGATAGTGGCATATCGGTAAGAGATATTAACTTGTCTCATCGACACTGACAACCAACATCAGAGGAACATAAGATCTAATGTCGATGAGACATTGAGATATCTGTAAGACAAATAAGATTGTCTCATTGAAACTCTTCAAGTAATGATCAAAAGCATACACCGCTGTATCATCGGGAAGGTGAGCAACATATGCGCGGTAGAGCGGTATACACCACAACCCCGCTACTAGAAGGCTTCTGTGGGGTGGCGGTATATCGCGCTACCACCAGATAGTCAAAATCCTCTCGCGGTATGGCAGTATACACCACACTACCGCCAGGAAGTAAGAAATCTCCTACGATATGGTAGTATACCGTGCTACCACATGGTCTAGGGAAAACTTTAGTGGCGAATCTTCGCCAATTGGCGAATATTTGAAATCATGACCTCCAAAAATGGCGAATAATATAAGCTAAAAAGGATGCCAAATCGCCAAGCTTTTACAAAAAATAAAATTGTCTCGATTAGTTCGCCAATGCATTCTTTTTTAAATGACGCGTCATCAAAACTGATTCGCTAGTAGTTTATACTGTAATTACAAATATTACTTATATTCGCTAGTAATTTTATATTCTTACAATTAATTTTTGGGAAATATCGCCACTACTAATAATTTACCATTTCATTTTAGGGATATTTTAGCCTTGAATAGGTTTTTTATTTATTGCCATCGATTAACTTTTGAATTGAATGGCTGCAAGTTAATTTCGTGACTTTATTTGCACGTGCCTTTTAAAAAGGTTGTTGAGGCCCGAATTTTTTTTTGGGCCATACGATTAGATTTGATCATGTGGCCCAAAATAAATTTTGGGACTCAACGACCTTTTTAAAAGGCACATGCATATAAAGTCACGAAATTAACTTGCAACCATTCGATTCAAAAGGTAATCGATGGTAATAATTTCACTTTTCATTTAATCTATTTTTTAAGTGAATTAAAAAAAATGCTTAATCCATGTGTGCTCCAATGTGTTTTTGATAGAGAATTTATGCTTCGAGGGGCTCTGCCCCTCGACCCCACCTGATCAGACAGGAGCGTGTTGGGGCCACTATACACGGACCTCGCGAGAGGGCATTGCCCCCTCGACCCCCACAAGGGGGCTTTAAGCATCTAGAGTTTTGTATTTTAAGACAATCCCTAAATTATTAATGTCATATAAAATATTATATAGAAGAAACATTTGAAAGATTAAAGAATCATTATTTCTTGCTTGTATTATTGTTAAATGAACAAACACAAAAAATGAAACCTCATTCTAACCACCTTGTATGCTTTCAATATTGTCAAAACCATATGAAGCTCGATTAAGATATAATGAATTGAAACATCATTCTAACCACATATATTCTTACAATATTGTCTAAACCATATGAAGCTCGATTACAATATAATGAATTGAAACATCATTCTAACCACCTTGTATGCTTTCAATATTGTCAAAACACTATGAAGCTTGGTTAAGATATAATGAATTGAAACATCATTCTAACCACTTATATGCTTTCAATATTGTCAAAACCATATGAAGCTCGATTAAGATGTAATGAATTGAAACACCATTATAACCACCTTGTATGCTTTCAATATTGTCAAAACCATATGAAGCTCGATTAAGATGCAATGAATTGAAACATCATTCTAACCACTTGTATGCTTTCAAATTTCAATATTGTCAAAACCATATAAAGCTTGATTAAGATATAATGAATTGAAACACCATTGTAACCATCTTGTATGCTTTCAATATTGTCAAAACCATATGAAGCTCCATTAAGATTTAATGAATTTTAAAATTTCAACTCTTGTATAATAGACTCTTAAAAATATTTGTCAACTCAATATTGTGTGTATTCAAACATCAAGAAAAAATGAATCAATTTTTGAAAGTTACCAATACAAAAGATAAAATTACATTAAAAAGATGTAATTGCTACACATACCTAAAATTGCAAATATAATTCTATCTAAAATGATAAGATACAAAATTGTGAACTGTGTATCACATTCAAAATCTCAAATTTAATATTTATTCAACATCAATCAAACACATCAATTGATTTTAAATTTATAACGGTGGAACTTTAAGAAACATTCGTATTTACTTTATTTTCCCTACTCTACATAACAGCTAGCTTCAGTCTTGACTCTTAATGAACTTTTATAAGTTTTTGTTCAGATGGAACATAATGCGCAGGAGATTGTTTATCCTTGTGTAGGCTAGCTGTAGGATTCAACGAAGAAAATGTGGATATAATTGCGTGCTTGCTCCCTATTTCCCACCAAACGATCCTCACAATTTTTTACTCGTACACAAATTATTTGGAACAAGCAAGATTGTCAAAATCCTAAAGGTATGAGACAAATGCTTTCTAAGATTTTGTAAATCGTTGCCCTTTGTTTATATTGTTTTGTTATTGCAGAAGCAGATGCAGTAAGCAGCTTGGTATATGAAGCAAGTGAGAGAATGCATGATTCAATCTACGGCTGCGCTGGTGCAGTTCGTCGACTGCAAAACCAAGTAGTAGAGCTGCAATCTCAACTGGCAACCACACAAGCAGAGCTCTTCAATGCACAGGCTAATCTTTTGTCTCTCGCGACTGGATCTGCAGCAAGATCTGTTTCAATGGTAAGTCGTGACCACCTGTTTTCAAGAAGATGATCATATCATTTCAACAATCACACGTAATATTCATATGTAACAGAGTGTAAGAGTAGTAAATGTTGAAATTGTGTGCTATGTTTTAGACTAATCCGCCGACAACAAAATAAACGAAGGCCAACGATTTACAAAACAACATAAACAAAGGCCAACGATTTACAAAATCTTAGAAAGCATTTGTTTCATACCTTCAGCGTTTTCATGACAATCTTGCTTGTTCCAAATAATTTGTGTACAAGTAAGAACTTGTGAGGATCATTTGTTGGGAAGTAGGGAGGAAGAACGCAAATATCTCCGAATTTTCTTCGTTGAATCCTACAGCTAGCCTGCACAAGGATAAACAATCTCCTGCGCATTCTGTTCCATCTGAACAAAAACTTATAAAAGTTAACTAAGAGTCAAGACTAAAGGTAGCAGATCAGAGTCGTAAGAAATAAGTGATTACCTAAAATTGTAATTTATGAGCCTAGGAAAGTAGGAGATGAGATAGATTTGTGGGAGACGATGGTGAAGCGGGTAATATTTGAACCAGAATCTAATTCATCATGTTCTATAATTCATCCGCCATGATCACAGACCAGGGCTTTACGAGAACTTGAAGGTGATAAATTTGAGAACTTAGAATGAAATGCAAAGAAAACTAGCTGTTATATAGAGCAGGGGAAATAAATTAAATACTAATGTTTCTTAAAGCTCCACTGTTATAAATTTAAGTGTAATAAATAATCAATGTATATTTGATGTAGATATATACAAATAATTGAGTATGTAATATATTTTTTTACTGATTGATGTTGACTAAATATTAAATTTGAGATTTTGAATGTGATAGACAGTTCAAGTTTTTGTATCTTTCGGTTTCAGATAGAATTACATTTGCAATTTTAAGTATTTTGTTGTGATTACATTTTTAATCTCATCTATTTTATTGTGACTTTCAAAAATTGATTTGTCTCTTTTTTTTTTTTGTATTATGTCTTAATTAAGTTTTATATGGTTTTAACAATATTGAAAGAATACAAGGTGGTTAGAATGATGTTTTAATTTTTGCGTTTGTTCATGTAGCAATAATATAAGCAAGAAATAATGATTCTTTAATTTTTCAAATGTTTCTTCTATGTAATCATTGTCACATAAAAAATTACATAGAAGAAACATTTGAACAGTTAAAGAATCATTATTTCTTGCTTGTATTATTGCTACATGAAAAAACACAAAAATTAAAACATCATTCTAACCACCTTGTATTCTTTCAATATTGTTAAAACCATATAGAACTTAATTAAGACATAATACAAAAAAAAAAAAGACAAATCAATTTTTGAAAGTCACAATAAAATACAAAATTCTTGATCAAATTTTAAAATTTGTTAACTCTAAAAATAATAAAATTTGAAATTTGACAAATGAAATGAAATCATATATAAAATTAAATTCAAAATATATAATCATACACACAATTCAATTCAAACCAAAATAATTTTAAAAACTAAATCAATCTAATTTTGAAAATAAAATATTAAGTACAAAATAAGCATTAAATTAAAAACTCTTACAAAGAAATCAAATTAAATAAATACTAAAATAATAATAAATATGAGAAAACATCGGTAACAATAGCAAAAACAAATACACTTTACAATATGTATAGATTTATGAATTTGACTAACATTTTTTGATCATAATCTATTGTCAAAATAAGATGAGGTACAAAATAGTCAGATCCACACAAATAAACATATACAGTTGAATCCAAAAACTTACATATAGTTGTAAATAGTCCTTTTCAAAGAAAAAAAATAAATCATGAAAAAAGTATGGTGAGGTCATTGCGATTTTAGGGTTAGGAATAAATAGGTAGTATCTAGGGTTTGACATGATGCAAAGGCAATTGAAACAACGAAAGCATTGTTCCCGCCATCACAGTGGAGAGTCCACAGACAGAAGAACAGTACGACAAAGCCGTAGGTGATGCAAAAGCTAAATGAGGACCACTTTTATGACTAAAACTCTTGCCGTAGCATGTCAGATTTGTTAGTTTAATATAAATTTGGCACAACCGTCATACGTTCTGCTTTTATCTCCCATATGATCCCAAGACATCTGGCCAGTTCAATATGGAATTGTCTATGCAGGTGATAGATTGCATCTTTGATCATATTTATTAATTAATTGAAAATAAAAAATACATTCACTTTTTATTTTCAATTAATTAATAAATATGGTCAAAGGTGCAAATTATCACTTGCATAGACATTGCCGTTCAATATGTCCTACATTTCTAAGATATTGCCATATATTCTAAAATATTGAACTGATTATGTCCTACATTTCTAAGATATCACCATATATTCTAAAATATTAAACTGATTATTATATCATTTTGCATGGAATTTTCAAGAAAGGTTAAAAATTGCAGCAGATTTGGCACCAAATAACATGAATTTGTCATTAAAAAAAAGTACAAAATCTTATTGTTTTTAATCTAGGTTAATAGTGGATTGGTGAGATGGTAAGTTGTTGTGTTGTTATTCTTATCATCAAGATTCAAACTCTATTGGATGTAATCATTGAGAATTTATATTGCAAATGAAGTTCCCCACTTAGCTCTGTGAAAAGTGCCTACCTCTTTTAGTAAAAAAAGATGATTTTAATCCATAAATATCTTCGCTTTGCTAAAAAAAACATTTGAAGTACTAGGTACTTTTAGTTCATAGCTCATAGCTATGTGAAAAGTGTCTACCTCTTTTAGTAAAAAAATATGATTTTAATCCATAAACATCTTCACTATGCTAAAAAAAACATTTGAAGTACTAGGTACTTTTAGTTCATAGCTCAGTGAAAAGTGCCTACCTCTTTTAGTAAAAAAAATTGATTTTAATCCATAAACATCTTCGCTTTGCTAAAAAAACATTTAAAGTACTACTTTTATTGGGTCACATTTCACTACACCCACCCAAAAAATAATGGAGTGACTTGAAACATCTTTAAGGTCTTCTTTGCTTAAAAAAATATTTAAAAGTACTAAGTACTTTTATTAGGTCACATTTCACTATGCTCACCCAAAAAATATGGAGTGACTTGAAACATCTTTATGGTCTTCTATTTGCTTAAAAAACATTTTAAATTACTAGGTACTTTTAATGGGTCACATTTCACTATGCTCACCCAAAAAATAATGGAGTGATTTGAAACATCTTATTGGATTATATAACTAGCACTTGCATCAAAAGGTGGCGCACAAGTTACTCCATAGAAAATTATAATAAGTTAATATGTCAGAGGGTACAATTTTATATGTGTATAGAAGATACATTAATTCAATTTACAACATCGTATGTATAGAATTGTATTTATATATATATATATATAATTTTTTAATACAATCTTTTATTTATTTTCAAGCTATCATTTCTCTCTATGAATTTTGCTGAACATGCTTTTAGTGGTTTGTTTGTTTTGGTTAAAGACTTGACAATTTTACACCAAGATTGTAATGGAGGTGCAATGGTTAAGTAAATTTTGATTCATTAGAATGTAGATTATAAATTTGAAAGTAGCATTGGGTCAATACATAAACCACTAATTTTATAAAAGATCTTAGAAAAATGTTTATTGACATGCTAATTTGAGAAAATTTCTAAAATCTAAAGGACTATATTTGAATAGCTATTAGACAAGGGTGCTTAGTTGAGCATAACTGTCATCTATCATTCAAAACTAAATCATTAATAGGTAATATTTTTTGATTTTATGGCTAGAGGTTTGGGTTTTCCTTGGGTTCACTTGTAGGGGTGGTTTTTTCCTAATAGAGTGGCAAGTGTTTATCAAGTGCTACATAGAATTTAATTGAATCTAAAGACATAAATCAACTCTTCATCTCAATTTGCATTCCATGATAAGAGACAAAAGTTCTTTGTAGTAGGGTAGAGGAATTAGGAGAAGAAATAAACAAAGATGAGCTCGAGCTCTATTCACGCGATGGAAATGACTTCGTTGAGCACAATACGTTATATGGATTCTTTGAGCTATAGTGGTAATTGCCATTCAAAATAAACAATGATAAGCTTGAGCTCTATTCACATGTTGAAAATAACTTATTTGAGTACAATTCATTTTGCTACTCGAAATTTTCAATCATAATGAATTATATTTATACCACTAAATTGACGTGCGCCCAATTTACCATAAGAAAATTATAGAAATCAAATCTTTACAATGAGAATATTGTGAATTTTATGACATGAAAGAACTTAATAAGAAAAAAAAAACGCAAACAAAATCCAAGGAGGGATTCTTCTAAAATGAAGTAAAGTGAAAATGAGTAACCAGTGACAAGGGGAACATGTTTAAAATATGTTACATTTGAAACATGGAATCTAATGTCACTATTTTATAAAATAGAGGCATATATGAAGAATAATTCATGACTCATTTTTATTAACTTGTGAAAAGCACAAACTACATAATAATAAATATATTTAAATACTATATTAAAGTGAATAAGAGGTTAGCAATGCACGGTAAAAAACATACAATTTTATATCTTATTATACTTTTTCTCCACCTCCAACTCTTAATCACTTACTTCCCTATAAAATAATTTAATTTACAATAACCATATATCATAATAACACAAACCTTGAATTGTATGTAGAATTGGATATGATCAATTGATAAAACAATGGAAATTTGCCAGACAATTGTGTCATCTAAATAGAAATACTTTGCTTCACAAGTAAAATTAACCAAATAATTGAAAGGAGATTCCCAAATAAAAAACAAAACCTCCAAAATATATGTTTTTCCTCCTTTCTCAAGCTCTTATCTAATTCACTAAAGCTTATTTGCTAACGAAAATGAATGTTTTTTCAAGATTAATTTATTTTTCCTTCACCTTTGTAGCTTTGTCTATCATACTCCACAATAATTCTTTAGTACCTTCCACTTGACGAAACACAAAAAATGGTAGGTTGCACAGAACTAGAGCAATCTATCAATAAAGTGCAAGAGTCCAACAAGGCTGATCATTTTGATCTACACTCCATCCTAATTAAATAAAATTCCCCTAATCCATATCATGTAATAGCTAGTTTGAAGCAATAATATCATTTGTAGAAGCCAATTTGTTTAGAAACTGTAATGTCCCCTTTCTAGCCAATTAGTTCATGGCTTGCCATTAGCCCTTTTTGCCATGATCCCGTGGGCTAACTTGGGCATTAGAGGGATCCTGAGGGTATTTGGCCTAGGCATTGCCAGTTTCAAGACAATTTGAGTTGTAATGTCCCCATTTTTCAGCCCTCTTAAAGAATAATCATTAGTTTAATTATTTAATGTTACTAGGCAAAAAGTGCAAAGTCAAAAGGTTAATATAAAATAATTATATTAAAAGGTTAAAAGTGACATACTTTAATGATTAATAGTCACTTTATTAATATATCTTCAAAAGTGACTTAAGTATTAGGAGTCACATCAAGGGGCCATACCAAGTAGTCACATCAAGGGGTCACATCAAACAGTCACATCAAGAGGTCACATAAAGGGGTCACATCACATCAAGGAGTCACAGCAAGGGGACACATCAAGAGGTCACATCAAGGGGTCACATTAAGGAGTCACATCAAGGAATATTAAACTATTTTTTCTAAAAGCTTGTTGAACACTCTTCTTGGGTCTTTCTAGAAGATCAAAGAGTTATATATAAAGGGGAGTTGAGAGCTCATTTGACATGCTTGGTTGGAGAGAAATTGATATTGCTTTTCAGTCTCTGTTGGAGATTGGATTTCTTGGGGCTTTGGGGACGAAATCCCTCATTGCTAGCATCTTCTTTGCTGTTGAAACATACAGTCAAGAAGATTTTAATATAAAAATCCGATTCTATTGTTGGCTGGAGATTTCATTATTGCTAGAGATTTATTATATGCTAGAGACTTCATTGTAGCTGGAGATTTCTTGTATTCTAGAGTCTCATTTGCAGATTTGATAAGGGTTAATGAAGTGCAACTATTTTTTAGATTATTTATTGTGTCAAAATCTTCATGTGCTAGTCGTACACTTTCTAGTTGGCTGTACATTTCCTTTTGCTAGTATTCATCCATACACTACAGTTTGATCATTGTGGTTGCTGGTTGGAGGTTTATTGGAGGCGTTTTGGAGAAGGAAACAAGCTGCAAGTGTTATTCTACTATTGCAACGAGTTCATGTGTTGATGGGTGTATTTTCTCAAGCATTTGGAGGCCATTTTGTACTACAACAGACATAGATCCATTGCTGCATTTTATGGGTATGTTTGATTTAGATAATAGACCATATTTCATGATCTGGGTTATCATTTGATTGTAAAAAATATGAATATTTGAATCAATATAAAATTCTAGAATTTTCAGCAGTCATTTCCTTATAATTTCTAGATTTTCTATTGTATAGTTTACTCTTTTTCCTTTATAAATATATGCATTACTCGTTGGATGAAATATTGCAAAATACCAAAAACAATCCCCATAAAACAAACAAAAAAAATCAATCAAACAGAGCTACCCATTACATGGGTATCAGAGCAGTAGTATCTTGCCATCCTGTGGAAAACAAATTGCATGTCACTCTATGAGAGAGAGTGAGCGTGAAAGAAGATATCTTGAAAGGTTATGCAAAAGGGAAGAAGAATAGGAAGTTTGGGAAGAGTGGTCCACTAATTTGCAGGAATCCCAGGAAAATATAGTCCCACGATTAGAGCAAGCATGAGAAGTTCTTGTGATTGATCCATTTGCTAGTGATATTGAGGATACAATAAAAAATATGGGTGATAGAGAGGAAGAATGAAGGGATCCGAGCACTAGAGAAATGCTGAGTGATCTAGCTAGGGGACAATGTGAGTTATAGGCAACTATGCAACAAATGGCTAATATGATGACACGACAATTGACTAATATGGGCAAAGGAAACAATGGTAATCAGGGAGAGCAGGGAAACAATAATGCCGAAGGACGGGGAAATGGCAGAAATGGGGGCAATGGAGATGGTTCAGTGAACATGGGAGCAGCCAGATAGTATAACAGAGTAGGATCAACTAGCACTAGACCCCTTATGCCTCAATTACCACCTAGGCAAAATGAGTAGGATAATAATACACCAACACAACAGGAGGTACAAGATCAGATACTAGAGGATTGGAGAAATTTTAGATTGGATTTTCAGGGTGAGATGTCTTTCAGGGAGTACATGGATGTTAGGCTGAAACATTTACCTCAGAGAGGCAATAGGCATCAACATTATGAGCTTAAGAAGAAAGTGGGTAAGCTCTCCATTCCATATTTTGATGGTACAAGAAAGACTACAACTAGGGCTTGGGTGCAAAAGATCAATACATATTTCTAGCTCAATCCGATGCCTGAGGATGATGTCATCAAGTACGTGACTCTACATCTAGATGGCAGTGCCCATGAGTGGTGGCACCATGGGATGGTGACACTTAGACATAACCAGATTGATACATACACAAAGTTTCCTGAGAGGTTGATAGAGCGGTTTGACACTAAGGACCCAAAATTGCATTTCAAGGAGCTAACACAACTTAGACAGTGGGGCTCTATGGAGGCCTATATCACCGAGTTCCAGAAGCTGGGAGTATTGGTGACAAACATATCTGAGAGGAGACTCGTCATTCTTTTCATGAATGGGTTTTAAGATCCCTTGCAAGGATGGGTTAAGGGACACAACCCTTCCTCACTCCAGGAGGCTATCAAAAAGGTGAGAGACCTAACACCTTCTTCCTACAAGAGTAAATTTCACTCTAAGGACCCTCATTTTAAGAAAGATAAGGAAAAAAAGACATATCAAAAGGACACTCAACAACCTAAGGGGGAAACTAAAAATTTGAACAATGACACCCTCAATGAGCTCAGAAAGAAAAAAACTATGTTTGCATTGTAGGGAGCCATGGGATCTTTCCCATAAGTGTCCGCTGAAGGCGAAGGCTAAACAAATGGAGCATTTTTCAACAGAAGAATCACCTTTTGAGGATGAGGATCAACATTTAGATTCAGAGTCTAGTCCGGGAGATATCACTGCTGAAGAGAGTTCAGATGATGAGAAGTCTCTTGCACGGTTGCCATGGGTCCAAAAGGCCATCACCTTTAAGGTAAGAGGGATGATCCAGGGGCAACATGTGATTTCATTGATTGAAATAGGGGCAATACATAGCTTTATCAATGCATAATTGGCGGCTAAGAGAGGTCTACTGATAGAAGAGCACGCGGGGTTCAGGGTCATGGTGGCTAGTTGCCACAAGTGATTATGCACCCAAAAGATTTCAAATCTTCGCATCAGATTGGGAGGAGATTATGAGTTGGAGGATGATTTATTTGTAGTTGACATGGGTGATTATGATGTCATCCTGGGAATGACACGGATGGCTTCTCTGGTAGAGTTTACCTTCAACTTGGCTAAGTTGGAGATGAGGTTTCAACATCAGGGCAGGAAGGTGGTGCTTTGAGGTTTATCAGATGGGGGACTCAGGGTGGTATCATTGAAGAGGATGGAACGGTTAGTCAAACATGATGATGTAGAGTGGGTAGCATAATGTTTGGTTATGCCTACACTTCCAGAGAAATAGGTTAAAAGCCATCCTCCAGATATACAAGAGATCATTTCTAGGCATGCTAAGGTGTTTGGCAGCATTCCACATGGGGTTCCTCCTGAGAGGGGTATAGAGCATGTCATCGAGCTAGAGGAGGGGGCTAAACCAGTCATCACCACCCCTTACCGCCATCCTAAAAAACATAAGGATGAGATAGAGAAGGTGATAAAGGAGCTATTGGAGATGGGGCATATTAGGCCAAGCAAAAGCCCCTTTGCTTCAACAGTAGTTTTGGTAAAGAAGAAGGATGGGAAATGCGTATGTGCATTGATTACAGAGCTCTCAACAAGAAGACGATTAAGAACAGGTACCCCATCGCTAGGATTGATGAGTTGAATGATGAGATGCATGGTGCACAATATTTCTCTAAGATAGACTTACGTTCAAGATACCACTAGATTAGGATGAGGACAAAGGACATAGAAAAAACCACCGTAGGTTGTTGCTACGACCATTTTAACTTTTTGGTTATGCCATTTGGGCTAACCAACACTCCAACTACCTTCCAGAGTTGTAAGAATCAGGTGTTTAGAGGGTAGCTCCAGAAATTTGTATTGATATTCTTTCATGATATCCTGGTATTCAGTAAGACTTGGGAGGAGCACCTATAGCATTTGGAGGAGGTGTTGTCTATTTTGGAGAGGGAGTCACTATATGCCAAGGAATTGAAGTGTGAGTTTGGAATGACAGAGTTTCTCTACCTTGGCCATATTATTAGTGCTGATGGAGTTACGGTGGATCCAGAAAAGATTAAGGCAATTATTGATTGGCCAACTCCAACAAACCTTACATAGCTCAAAGGGTTTTTTGGATTATGTGGATTCTACAAGAGATTTATGAAGGGATTTTTGGAGACTGCAACACCATTGACAGATCTCACCAAGAAGGGCACTTTTGTATGGACAAAGTCGACAACAATATTTTGATCACTTCAAGCAAGTGATGTCTTCGTGCCCTGTGTTAGCACTCCCAGATTTTACCAAGCCATTTGAGTTGCATTGTGATGCTTCAGGGGATGGGATAGGTGCAGTTCTAATGTAGGATAAACATCCTATTGCTTATGAGAGCGGGAAGCTCAGGGGAGTGGAAATAAGTTATTCTATTTATGACCGTGAGATGTTGGCCATAATGCATGCCCTGGAAAATTTCAAATCTTATTATGTGGATGACAGGTTTATTATCAAGATTGATCACAATAGCATCAAGTACTTCATGAGCCAATGAGATCTCAATGATAGGCAACAAAAGTGGATCACTAAGTTGCAGGCTTATGATTTTGATATAGAATTTGTTAAGGGGAAGAAGAACGTGGTGGCTGATGCTTTATCTAGGAGACCCCAAATATGTTCTTTGGAAGAGTTAACAGCTGATTTGAGGGAAAAGATTATAGTAGAGTATGCCAAAGATCCTTGCGCGACATGATTGATAGAAAGTACTATATAGGATGATAGATATGAGGTAGTTGATGACCTCATCTGGTACAAGGGTAGGATTTTATTAATGCCTTAATCACACATTAAGGGCACTATCTTGAGGGCATTCCACCATGCACCTATGGCTAGACATCCTGGGTTCTTCAAAACATACAAGCAGGTACGTGAGAGATTTACTTGGAGAGGGCTCAAGGATGATGTGCAGAGATATGTTAGGGAATGTTCAGTGTGTCAGCAGAATAAAGGGGAACATACCTACCTAGCTGGTTTGCTACAACCCTTGCCCATTCCAAATAGGAAATGGTAGAGCATCTCGATGGATTTTATCACCATTCTACCAAAGGTGCAGGTTAGAGATTGCATTTTTGTGGTGGTGGATCGTTTGACTAAATTTTCTCACTTCTTCGCTATTCCAACTATATATACAACAACGCAAGTGGAAAACCTTTTCATCAAGGAGATATTTAGGCTGCATGGGCTGCCTAGGTTCATAGTGAGTGATAGGGATAACAAATTCATAAGTGCTTTTTGGCAAGAATCTTCAGGTTGTGTGGCACTCAGCTCACCCCCAACACTAGTTACCAATTGCAAATGGATGGGAAGATAAAAATTGTGAACAAATGGGTGGAAGGCTACTTGCAAAATTATGTTACAACATAATAGAAGGCATGGATTAGATGGTTGCACATTGGTGAGTATTGTTATAACACCACATATCACATGACCATCAAGATGACTCCATTTATGGCACTTTATGGATACGAGGCTCCAAATTTTATGGACTTACCATTGGGTGATAAT
This sequence comes from Sequoiadendron giganteum, assembly GCA_007115665.2. Taxonomy (NCBI): domain Eukaryota; kingdom Viridiplantae; phylum Streptophyta; class Pinopsida; order Cupressales; family Cupressaceae; genus Sequoiadendron; species Sequoiadendron giganteum. The sequence goes on along the minus strand of CM021102.1, from coordinate 786,275,308 downwards.
AGGGTGCCTAAAGCTAAAGAACTACTATAGGATAGCCAAGACATTCTGAGAGCATTCAAAGAAAACATTCAACATGCACAAAATCAACAAAAGTTGTATGCTGATCAACATAGAGTAGAGCGTAGTTTCGAGGTTAGGGATATGGTATATCTTAGACTCTAGCCTTACATGCAATCGTGACTTAAGAAGAGTGGGGCAGAGAAGTTGAAACCTAGGTTTTATGGCCCTTTCAGAGTTGCTCGTCGTGTTGGTGAGGTGGCTTATGAGTTGGAATTACTAGTAGATAGTAGGGTGCATAATGTATTCCATGTTTCTAGGTTTAAGAAAGCCCTCAAACATAATGTTGTGCCTTCTGCAGACCTACCCCCTCTGGATGAAGAGGGAAAACTGATATTGGTCCCCGAGGCAATCATTTATACTAGGGAAAGAACACTTAGAAAGAGGGTCATCAAGGAGTACCTGGTTAAGTGGAGGGATTTGCTAGTAGAGGATGCTAATTGGGAGGATGAACAGGTGTTGCAGCATCCAAAGCTAAAATTGCTTGAGGATAAACAATTTTGGGACGGGCGGACTGTAATGTCCCCTTTCTAGCCAATTAGTTCATGGCTTGCCGTTAGCCCTTTTTTCCATGATCACATGGGATACCTTGGGCATTAGGGGGATCTTGAGGGTATTTGGCCTAGGAATTTCCAATTTTAGGCTAATCCGAGTTGCTGTAATGTCCCCGTTTTTCAGCCCTCTTAAAGAATAATCATTATTTTAATTATTTAATGTTACTAAGCAAAAAGTGCAAAGTCAAAAGAATAATATTAAATAATTATATTAAAAATTTAAAAGTGACATACTTTAATGATTAATTCATAAAGTCACTTTATTAATATATCTTCAAAAGTGACTTAAGTATTATGAGTCACATCAAGGGGTCACATCAAGATGTCACATAAAACAGTCACATCAAGGGGCCACATCAAGCAGTCACATCAAGAGTTCACATCAAGGAGTCACATCAAGGAGTTACATCAAGGGGTCACATCACATCAAGGAGTCACATCAAGGGGACACATCAAGAGGTCACATCAAGGTGTCACATCAAGGAGTCACATCAAGGAATATTAAAATATTTTTTCTAAAAGCTTATTGAACACTCTTCTTGGGTCTTTTTAGACAAGAGTTATATATAAAGGGGAGTTGAGAACTCATTTGACATGTTTGGTTGGAGAGAAATTGATATTGCTTTTTAGCCTCTGTTGGAGATTGGATTTCTTGGGGCTTTGGGGACGAAATCCCTCATTGCTAGCATTTTTTTCATCATTGAAACATACAGTCAGGAAGATTTTACTATAAAAATTAGATTTCTATTGTTGGCTAGAGATTTATTATATGATGGAGACTTAATTATAGATGGATATTTCTTGTATTCTGGAGTCTCATTTGCAGATTTGATAGGGGTTAATGAAAGTGTAACTAGTTTTCAGATTATTTACTGTGTTAAGATCTTCATGTGCTGGTCGTACACTTTCTAGTTGGTTGTACATTTCCTCTTGCTAGTATTCATCCATACACTGCAGTTTGATCATTGTGGTTGGTGGTTGGAGGTTTATTGGAGGCCTTTTGGAGAAGGAAACAGGCTGCAAGTGTTATTCTAGTATTGCAGCGAGTTCATGTGTTGATGGGTGTATTTTCTCAAGCATTTGGAGGCCATTTTGTACTACAAAAAACATAGATTCATTGCTGCATTTTATGGGTATGTTTGATTTAGATAATAGACCATATTTCATGATCTAGGTTATCATTTGATTGTAAAAAATCTGAATATTTGAATCAATATAAAATTCTAGAATTTTTAGCAGTCATTTCCTTGTAATTTCTAGATTTTCTGTTGCATAGTTTACTCTTTTTCCTTTATAAATATATGCATTAATCATTGGAAGAAATATTGCAAAAATACCGAAAACAATCCCCATAAAACAAACAAAAAAAATCAGTCAAACAAAGCTACCCATTATAGAAACAAAGGTAACCCAAGCTTGTCATGGGACAATTAGTTTGTTTGATATTGCATGTGAAGCCAAAGAGAAGATATGCAAGGTACCAAAATCCTATAGAAAATTGTATGCCTACATAATAGGGAAGCCTATACTAGAACGAAGTACAACTTATTTGTAATGGAACAATGAGTAGCCACAACAATTACCATGCCTTTATTGCTTGTTATAAAATAGGAACATGATGCTTTACATAATCTCAATATAATAGAAATAGTATATACAAATAAAATTGAAGAATGATGTTACCTTAATCTAGTAGATTCAACTATATAAGCTAATAACATGGTGTGAACATGCCTCAACATCTTGACAACCGTATTATGAAAAGGAAGATGATTACATACTAAAAAATTTAAAATTAACAACAATTGTGAGACTTGTGTTAGTTTAGGAATGGTGCATAAAGTACAAATACAAGATGGTCGAGATGTCCACAATCACTTCTTATCCATATTATGTTACAATAAGCTCAAAGAAAATAAACCAACTATATAGAATTTTCTTTCGTGAAAAATGAAAAATTTGAACTTTGAAAATCACATTTGAATACAAATACAACACGATGGAGATGTGCACAATCACTTCTTGTCCATATTAACTTACAATAAGCTCAAAGAAAATAAATCAGCTATATTGATTTTTCTTTTGTGAAAAGTGAAAAATTTGAACTTTGAAAATCACATTTGAATTCTTCTAAAGTAGGATATGAATAAGTTTCATTGTTCATTGTGATGTTGCTTTGGATAAGGTACAATTGATCTATGGATTTGCTGTCTTTCTACAAATGAAGTGTGAATATGGTGCATATGAAGGGAGAAAAGGGGACAGTGCAGAATACCTCCCTAACACTAATACAACAGAGGAGAGGAGCAAAAATAGGTTCTAAAGCTTCTTAAATTCTTCTAAGATGAATACATATAGTATAAAAGAGATAATAGAAGAATACATTCACAGATTGACACAAGTATTTATGTGGGAAAAATTTTTTAGGTAAAAATACCACCATACCAAGCACAGACAATTTGTATTACAGTAATAAACAAATTACATACAAAGTTCAGTCTTCACTCTTTGATAATCAGCTCACAACATCACTCAAGTTCATTCACTATTACAATGCTCAGAGCATACAATGAAATTACTCACATAGCTCAAGTTACTTTCTTGTTCGTCAACCTATGATTGATTTACATATATAATAATGTAATCGATTGTCAAGTCTTACATTTTCATCCAACCAATCCCATGACTTGCTCCATGCTGCAATGTCCATCCAAACAAGTAACCGATCTTCTCAGATTGTATGAGGCCACCCAAGCATTTATGTCATGCCTTAATCGATTTTGTCTCCAGCTGAAACTCGACCTGCAATAACTACCTTTTACCTTTTCAGTCTTCTGCCAATCAAAAGTTTGGAACTTGCCTCCTGTCGCCACCTTATTCATTTGACACTTTGACTTCAGGTCAAACACAATCAAACTCGGTCTGAGCCCGTACTGTCTCCACCGCGCCACCGCTTCGAGCTCACATACCCACCGCGACATGGCGGTGAGCCCACTCGACTCACTCTCGACCTTTCTCGTGCTACTGCTGAGCTCTCCAAGTCTCCTTGCAGTGTGGCGGTGATGATCAGGTAGACTGCATGTGGTCATATCGTGCTACCAGACCTTGACCGCCAGACTTCTATGGCAAGGCAGTGACCACTAGCCCAGACCGCTAACGGTCAACCATGCTATCGCGGAGGCCAACATGCCACCCCGTGGTAGGGCGGTGACCACCCTGGCAAACTACTAGCATTCAACCATGCTACCGCGGAGGCCGACAGGCCACCCCGTGGTAGGGTGGTGACCCAAATCACCGCCCATGGTGTGGCGGTAGCTGACGTGACAGATAGCGAGCTGCCTACCGCGGCCATCGTGGTGAGGGAAAACACTGCTCGTGGTGAGGCGGTGACCGCCAACCCGTCTCACCGCGGTACTGCCAAGGCATAAATAGACCACCGCGGTAAAGCAGTAAGGGCAGATGATGCATTTTTCACCAAGTCTTTTCTGATAGAGGCACAAGACTGGAAGTTGAGACATAATTTTTCCAACAACATAAAGTACAAATGTGCCATGGTAGATATGTTTATTATCACTTATGTCTGTATCCAATTATTTTGTAACAAAGACTTGTAAAGAAAATAAAGAATAGAAATTTTATCTTTGGTGGAAAAGTGAAAATTTTGAATTGAAGATCACATTTGAATTATTCAAAATAAGAAATGGATAAGTTTCATTGTTGTATGGGATGTTGCCTTGGATAAGGTATAATTGGGCTATGTATTTGTTGTCTTTCTAGACATCAAGTGTGTATACACCTAAAAATGGTCTGGATAATTTAATTAATTAAATACAATTTTATTTGATTAATTAACCTTTAATTCTTCTACTATTAAATAAATAGAAATATTTATTTATATAGTTTATCTTTTAATTCTTCTATCTTTATTATATTATTTCATGATCTAAATTAAATAAACAAATTTAATACTTTTGTTTTATTTAATTATCATTATTAAATTCTTCTATTAATTATCTTCCATCTTAATCACACCATTTCATCCAAATTAAATAAAGAAATTTAATACTTTGTTTCATTTAATTATCATACTTCTTCCATATTTATTTAATAAACATATACTTCTATAGTTTTGTTTTATTAAGTTAAATATCCTCTTTTCCTAAATTGAATAAATCCAAATATTCAATTGAAAAATATTCTACAGCTAATCATATCCACCTACCAAATTAGATAAGAAATGTCTAATTTAATTTATCTAAACCTTCACGGGAAAATTTGGAGACAAATTGGAGACAAATTTGCAGGCAACTCCTTCATCTTCTTCCATCGATTATTCCTATCATTTGGTTGAATATTTTTGTGGGGAGGAACAATCTCCATAATCAGCTCAAACTCCTTCATCCTTCACCATTGAATTCTCAAGATTTAATCCAGACCTTTGCTGTGCTGCCCCTTCACAAATATGCTTCCAGGAATCTATAAATACAACCTCTTTCTACAGGAAAAAGATCTCAACTTTGTGCAAACTTACTCTGTGGGAATATCAATTGAGCAATCAAGCATTTAGTAATAGCATTATCATAACATTTTAGTATAAAATCAATATCATGGCTTTTCATTTAGCTACATCATAATTTACTGTAGCTTCTTTTATCAAGTTTCATGTCAATTTAGATTACAATAGATGCATCAATATCATTTAACCATCATCATATAGGATTAAATTCCTATATTTAGCAGCATCTCATTCTCTAGATTGACATTTTAACACTCGCAATGCTTACCAAATCTGAGAGCCCTGCGATTTAATAAATCTTTGGAGATAGAGAGCAATATGATGCTTTCAAGAGTTTTATTGTTTTAATTAGATTAATATTTGTTGATTCTCTTAATATAATGTCTTATTAAGAAGTGTTGTTTGTTATTTTACTCATTACTTATTCCATACTTACATTTTGGCACCCACCATGGGGCCGAAACCCCATATTTAATATTTATTTCTGAAAAGTGTTCTTACAGGCTTCTGACTTGTTTGTTTTACACGATCGAGAGATCTTACGGTGCATGCGACATATACTTTAGCGCATCCGAGCACTATTCTGGCACATCAACAAAATATTCTAGCATGTTCAAGGACTGTTCCAGTGCATCAAACTTTAGGTGTCACTAGCTAGGGGTTTTCTTTTGGCGCTTTGACCATATCTTTTAGCGCATCCATCAAATTCTATAGTGCATAGGACTTTTATTATGGCACATTTAAATTCTATTTTGGCGCATCTGACCACTGTTGTGGCGCATCTGATTAATTTTACAGAATTTTAAAAATCTAAAGTCTAATCACTATTTTTTGTGTTCCAGGTACGAAATACGCTTGTCAAAGATAGTTGTTGGAAAACATAAGCCGGTGAAAGAAAAAATTCACAAAAAATACTAATGATGTTTGCAGGGGTTTAAGTTCAATTATTTGTTTTCCCTTTGGTTAAAATAGTGCATCTAGATTAATTAAGGAAATAGTTTGAACCCCATGTTTTTTGTGGTTCGAAAGCAATAGGCCTATTATCTCCCCTTAACTGGGTGACCAAAATGCCAGACTTGCTATTCCTGCTTTATTAAATCCTTTATAAGGTCTACCATAGTGGGAAAAAGTACTCGCACTACAGGAACGACCTAAGTGGGAACAACCAAAGCTAGGTTTTCCAACCCACTATAATCAAAAGTGAATTTGGGGAAACCCACAATTCAATAGAAGTGTGAAAGATAACCATCCCCAAAATCTTTGTTCTAAAGATTGGGAGGTCTCTTGAGGGATTTTATCAATTGCCGCTCCGAACGGATACCCTATCTATGAAATTTAGTGTAAAATCCAATTGTATCAGTTTTCGAACACTTTTTATATCATGTTGCAATGGGAGAGAAGAATCTTCCCCCAAGACACTCACCATATAACTATCAGAGACCTTGGCCAAAAGTGAAGGATTCAACTTTGGTTAAGACTCGGGAAAGGCAAAAACATGGGCGCCCTCTAGGGGGTGACAAGGTTGTGTGAGCTGACATAATTGCAAGCTGTGGGGCTATGCTATTCTAAGTGACCTACTTGAGATAGAAAAGTGCTTGAACTATTTGTATTTGTGTCAAAACCTGTGAAAATTGAAAGAATCAGACCAGATTCTAGAGTTCACTCACTACAATGTTTAATGCATAGAAACAACTATTTACAATATGGCTTTATTGTGTAAAGTTATTTTTGAAGGTATCATCCCAATAGATTATCAAAATCCAAGATTTACAAGCACAATACTCATCCACTATCTTCGCTGGTTATAAAATTACACCCTAGAATTAATCATTTTACTAAGAAAAACTAGAACAAGCGGAAAAAACTGTGAACATCCAGACAACTTCCAGTTTAGCGCATCGACAGTTCGTTTCAATGCATACACCCAGTCTTTTAGCACGTACAACCACTGTTTCAGTGGATATTTCTTATCTTACAACACATCTACACAGTCTGTCATCATAATTCACTAGTACCTTAACACATCTATAGTCTGTTTCAGCACATATACCCTGTTTGACAATGCATACACCATATATTTTAACGCATACACAGTTTGTTTTAGCGTATTGATCACCTGTTTTAGCTCATCCACATAAAAAGAAAACAAAGAGCTATTTGAAATGAATATCAGACTATTGACATCAAAATCTGCATCTTTGTCAGAGCAAAAACATTTTCTCAGTCCAAATAGTGTCTTAAACTTGGAAAGATAGGACTTACAAGTAAAAATTTACCCAAGTAAACCAAGATCTTGCAATCTTAAAGTGTCTAAACCATCAAACACAAATTTTGGATTATTACGTCAAGTTTCTTTATCAGAATTTTGTCATCCCACAATCAAGAAACAAAACAAAATAATTAGATTTTTAGCTTAGTCTCATCAATAGAATTTATCACTCTATTCAAATTAAGTTAATACCCTTGACACTCATCCAATTAAAAAGATCAAAGTTTAGTGAGAATAACAAACACTTGTATGCCAATTTTGATGAGGTTACAAAGACAAAAACTTAGAGAAAAGGAAATTGAAACACCAAACACCATGGCTGAAGAAAATCCCTTGAGGAGACTCCACAAAAATGACACAAATGAAGTAACTCAAGAGGACATTCAAACAACGCAACAAGATCCAAATTTCCATAAATTTATGTTAAAACTCTTAGAAAAAGATATGGAGAAATACCTTTTGATGCTAGCTGAACTAGGTGCAAAACCTCCGAAAGATTTTGATATCAATCGATTAAAAGAAACACCTAGAGCAACAAAAACCAAACCACAAAACACACAAAACACAAATCAAGTGGTTGCCCTAACACATCAAATGCAAAACTTGCAACAACAACTTCAACATATGTAAAAGGGAAACACTAAAAGGTACTCATTACAAGACATCTGTCCTTATCCTTTTGATCCAAGTGTGGACATGATACCATTTCCTAGACATTGTGAATTCTTGAAATATGACAAGTATAGCGGTAAAACAAATCTAATTGACCATGTGAGGGAATTCATAACCATGAGTTTAGAATTTTCACAAGAGGAAAATTATCTAATGAGGTTATTTCCAAGGAGATTAGGAGGTCAATGTATGGAATGGTTCTCTAAACTACAACCAGGTATTCAAACTTTTGAAGAACTAGTAAACAAGTTTATCTAACAATTTTCCTTTAATATTCAACATGAGGTAACAATAAAAGACCTTTACAACATGAAACAAAAGAAATGTGAAGCATTCCTCTCATTTCTACAATGATGGCGAAGGTTGTTTGCTAAATATCCTCATTCTATACCTGAAGAAGAAAAGATGGAACTATTCATTGACAACTTAATTGATGACATGAGCTATAGGCTCGAACTACAATGTCCACCTACATTTGAGAAAGTGATTGAAAATGGGCTCAAGATCGAAGAAGCTTTGGTAAAAAGAGGGGTGATAAAACATTACAATGAAGGATCAAATAATACAAATTTCTCAAATCACTATGGCAAGAATGATAAACCTAAGTTTTAGCAAAATAATAGAAATACTGGAAACAATGATGCTACAAATAACAGACAAAATGTGAAACCAGTATTTAATTTGATGAAAACTACTACGAAGACCAATCAAAATAATGAAAAAAACATTAATCAAAGTGTCAATCAAAACAACAATCCAAACAATGGATAATCTAAACCGCAATCATATCAAAGACCATCAAACTAATGAAGATTCACACCATTGGGACAAACACTAGAATAAAAAATGAGAGAACTTATTGCAAATGGACTTATCACCTTACCTAAAGCAAGAAATTGTGAACCAAAAGTAAAACCATCTTGTCGGAATGACGTAGACTATTGTAACTTTCATAAAAACAAAGGACACAAAACAAATGAATGCATGCAATTAAAACATGTAGTCCAAAATTTGATTGATAGTAAAAAGGTATTCATAGAAGGACATCAAACCAAAAATGATCATACTGTGTTTAAGGATCCTTTAGCAAATTATGAAAAGGGAGAATCTTCTTCTACAAATGGTAAAGGCAAAAATGTAAACTAACTTTATGATGGCACTATCTTTTGTATTTCAGTGGTTGAGAGTGATACTATCACTAATAATACAATTGATAACATTGGAACCAACGAAATCATACCATTAGATCTGATCTCAAACATAGATACATCTGACAATCAAATCGATGTCATAAAAATCAGGGAAAAGAAAGACTACCAACCGGTCAACGTTACAAGAAGGGGGAAATCCAAGGTAATATTGAAAGGAGTTGCATCTAAAACCACTACTCCCCCTTTAAATCAATACAACATAGTTGATCAAATTCAAAAGATTCTGGCCCAAATATTGATATTGGAACTCCTTAAAATCTCACCATCTCATAAGGAGGTTTTGGAACAAGCTCTTGTGGCCACCACGATACCTAATAATCTGGATGTCTGTCAATTTCAAGCTATGGTGGGACATTTAACCATACCTCATTGTCTATCATTTTCCGAACAAGACAATGTATCACTTAATCATCCACACAATGCTGGACTTCATATAGAAGTCCTAATCCATAAACACCATGTTAAATGTGTCCTAGTAGATGGTGGAGCTGGTTTAAACATTTGCACTTTAAAATTGATCCGTGCACTAGGTTATTTTGATAATGCTATCGATGAAAAAAGGAAAATAACAATAAAATCCTATGACAAAGAAGAGAGATCCTACAAGGGATTGATCGTGTTTCCTATTCAAGTGGGACCAATTGTGAAGAATATAGTTTGCCAAGTGCTAGAGAAAGAGCTAACATATAATATACTCTTGGGATGTCCATGGATTCATGAAATGCAAGTGGTGCCTTCAACTTATCATCAGTGTTTAAAATTTCATGTCAATGGACAAGAAGTGACTATATCAGCGGACTACAACAATCTCCAATATTGTAACATTCTTAAAACAACTCATGAAGACACTTTTGTGCCCCATAATAGAGAAGCAAGCACTTCTAGTTCATCCAATGGTGAAAAGAAATTGAACGTGGTATCTAAATGGGTTGAGAAAAAGGGCCAATCAAAAGATACAAATGTTGTTGGTTCCACTTTATCAGACAATGAGGGTCACCTGAATTCTTTATCACAACAATTTCAAGAAAAGATCTAGTTAACCGACAAAGGCATGCGAGAATATTCCATTGGGCAATCTCTATGTCTTTCACAGTTACTACCATCTCCAAGGTCATATGGACAACCATCAACAATAACACAAAAATCATCAAAACCTACCATAGTTCTGGATGAAATATTTGTAAAAGAAGGTACTCTAGAAGACGAATCAGAAGACAAGCCCATCCTCAATTGGCTCTACAAAGATGAAGAAGCATCAACATCAACAAATATCAACATAAAAATAGATCAGTATGGAAAAGGAAATGCTATCTTAGAGAAAATGGGGTATGAAGGACAAGGACCTATAGGAAAAAGAAAGGAAGGCATCATAGAACCCATTCAACCCCTTACACTTCAGTCAAAGGAAAAAATAGGACTAGGTTATATAGAGGAAACAAAACAAGAAATGACTCAAAAAGCTGTTGAGAGAATCCTTCAAATGAGAGATGTAAATACCGAAAATTGGTCTAGGCCTGCGAGTACACATTTGACATAATTTTCTATAGTCCGTCGTCTTGATTAAATAATGTTTATTATTTAATTAACCTTTCTAACACATATTTCCTCTATTAATTAAATACCCCTTTTTAATTAATTCATTATTAACCTTTATTCAACTTGATTAATTAAATAAATCACATTTATTTAATTATGTTGCGAGCTAATTAATTCTTCCCCTTTTATCTATCAAGTAAATAATTTATTATTTAATTGCCCCTTTATCATACTTTTCCAACTATAATTAAATATCTTTATTTAATTATTCATTTAACCCCTTTTATCTATAATTAAATATTTATTATTTAATTATTCATTTTATCCATTTAAAACACTCAAATTAATAAATTACTTTATTTATTTAATTAAAATCTCTTATTTTTGAATGTTGAATTAAATTAACATTTAATTCATTATTTAATTAATTATGTCACATTCCTCTAACATTCAGTTATCTAAGTCATTCACTCACCTTCTGACTTGAGATCTATTTTTAGTTCTCCAGTTATCTCTTCAGTTAAACACTAGTTTATCTCTGCAAGAGAACTCTTCGTCACAACTAGTCGATTAACTAGTTCTAACTCATGATTGCATTCGAATGCATTTATTCTTCAACTTCCAACTTTGGCTTTTGCATACAAAGTCTATTTCTTCTATTTTTGGAGATTAAGATTGTGAACTTGTGTTCTAACTCATGTTCTAAGTTAGTATCTATTTGCAGTTGAACTCACATTCTAACTCACGTTCTATCTGTCACATAACTCATTGCATGGCATTGATCAATTTCATCCGCTGATCTCTCTTTCAATCTGAGTCGATCGTTCGAAAACAGAAAATCTATAAAATGGCCTATCATTATCATTATTCCTCCCCCCGAAATCATTATACTTTTGAGAAGAAACAATCTTCAATATTTTGCTTAGACATTCAACACAGCTATACTTGCATTCAAACACAGAAATCTGAGGGCAAGAACACTAAAAAGGAAAAATGGAGAAGAGCAATGGAGTTAATTCGAAAGGGTGAATGCATATTTGGTGAGATCAATTCAGTTTGTTAATTATTCATTATGTTTTCATATTCGTTCTTTATTGTTTGATTTTAGATTAGTTTTGATTTAGATTAGGATTGATATTGTTCGTTCTAGTTGCAGATCTTATCAGACAGATTTAATCTACAGTTACATTTGGTGAACCTGACGTGAACACACTTCAAATCCGCACATCTTTCTGTTATTTGTTTTTCATTTTTCACAGGTTTTCCGTCCAGTGAACTGCATTTGTCAAAAACAGTGACGCAACTGTCATTACGAACCGCATTTGCCATGCCATAAACCGCATCCACCTGTCAATCGCTGCATACGACTGTCAAAACCCGCATCCGCCTGTCAATCGCCGCATCTGACTATCAAAACCCACATCCGCCTGTCAACGAGTTACCAAACCGCATCCGATACGCCATCCACCGCATCCCCCTATGACCATTTGAACCACATATGTGGCTCCAAAAGCTGCATATGACTAGTAAACTTTTTCATTTTTTTTTTACTGATTTCCATACATCAATATTTTCAATTTTCACTTTTTACATTATTTTGGATTTTCGCTAATGTTTGTGTCAGTTGTGCCAAGGTGGAATAACATAGTGTTTGTAGGACGAAGCATAGAAGACAAATAAAACTTAAGACAATTTTCTGCAGGATGAAAGCCGAAGAACAATGAACTACTGACAAATCTCCATGCAGGACCTAATGCCTTTGTCTTTTTAGCATGCTTTTGTTTTGGTAGATAGATAATCGTCGTGTGGGTTAAAATGAACTTCTACGTGGTAGTGTAAATAATCTCGTTTGGGCTTAATAAATTTATTAGTTTTTTTTGTGCCTGCTTTGTTAGTTTAGAACCTTACGATTTAGTAATCGAAGTATCCTCTCCCCTTGCACATTTGTGCGATCTTGGGTGCAAGAGAAATGGTTACTAACTCTAGAACTTGGGCCTGTCTTGGTGGGAAAAAGTACTCACCCCAAGATGACTTAGACCGGTAGCACGCTAAAGCCAAGTGACTTCCAGTCGATATATAAAAGTGGATTCTTGGGGAAACCCCAAGAATCACGCGCACTATTCCGACGAGATGGACATAAATGGACTCTCGCCGATGTTGGATAGTGTCCCACGAATGGAATGCCCTTATTAAAAGCTTTGTTGTAGAATTACCAAAAACCTATCTATTTGCTGGCGCAACAGGTGCAAACTTGTGAAGTCGTCTTACATACTTACGATTCATGTGTAGAGTTGAAAGGTATGCCATGGGAGTTTCATGGGTACTATAGCTTGGCTGCCTTGTATAAGTGAGTGCCATGGAGGGGAGCCAGTGGGGTCAAGCTACTAATCATCCACTGTGAATATGCGTAGCTAGAGAAATCCAAGTAAGAATTCAGCAAGTATATTCCAAAAAGCTTAGGTTGTGCATGTTTTTCGAGTCTCAGCAGTCCTACCATCACAAAATTGAAAATACATTGATTGTTGTATTTGCCAAAATCTTGATCAAAACAAAGTTAGTCAAAATCAACTTTCGGGAAAAAGTCAACTATCAGAAAACTGAGTCGCATATGTCAGTTAAAATGCTGCATCTGTCATAGAGAGTCACATCTGTTAGGGGAAAGACCGCATCTGTCTGTCAAAATTTTCCATTGTTCACAGTCTGCATAAACCGAGTCGCATCTGCCATATTCTGAGTCACATGTGTTCATGCAAACCGCATCTGTCAGTTTTTGAGCCGTAAGTGTCTGTCAGAAAATCCAAGTTAACAGAGTCCAGAAATAGAACCACAACTGTCAGAAAATCCGTATTTGTCATAGGAAAAATTGCAACTGTCAGGAAACCCGCATCTGTCAGAGGAAAAGCCGCAATTGTCAATATTTGAACCACAACTGTTAGGTGAACCGCATTTGCCTGTTAACAGAAAAACATCCAAAACTGCAAACTGAGTCTGAAACATCATTGTCAAAATTTTGCTCAAAAACATTGCATCATTAGGTGTCATATACGTCTGTCATAGTAAACGTCTTAGTCATAGTCATCCTAAGTTGCATGCATATAGATAAGTCCTAGGAAATTGCATATCATAGAATAGATAACTATCCTCGTCATTGGATAAGTTCATGTCCTGGTTTGTCACAATCATTGAACCTAGTCACTTTTAGTCCTATCTAGTGGATCTTTTCAGCTCAACAAGTCTAGTTTGGAAAATTCACCTTGTCACCATCATTATCCTACAATCAGGTTCCTTGGTCAAAACAAATCCTTGTATGCATTTACTCCATAGGTGGTAGGTTATATCCATTTTAGAATCATTTTTCATCATAGTCTACATGAGATTTTTGCATATTGTCTGTCCTACCATACGTCATCTTAGTATACGTCTTTTTAGAAATCATTTAGCGACGTCCTTATTGTCAGAAAATCCAAAAAAACATAGAAATAAGACATCAGTTTTTAGGCATAGTCTGCATACCCTCATTTTTGAGCAACTTTTTCATGGTCGAAACAAGGTCTCAAAAGAAATTTAGAGCAATGATAGACCCCAACGAATTCATCAATCCATTTGGAAATCAACCATCAGGAAGTAAAAGACCCCACTGACCTTTGCTTGAAAAACACGTCACTAGGGACACACATGGTCAAATTTACATAGAAGACATAGACGTAGCAGTGCAAGATCCTGAATTTGCATTCTTTATGGACGAGTGTTTGGAAAATGATCCCCAACGATATCTAGCAAAGTTGCTAGCAGAAGGTGCCAAACTACCCACAGGATTCAATCTTAGTACTTTGAAAACACAGTCAACTCAACCAACGCAAATTGCAACGTCAACTGTCTCTATTCGCCAAATTACCGCAGCGATACCAACTAGTATACCAACTCAAACATCGTCAATTGTAAACACAACCCCTTTCAACATAACACAAGGTTTACAATTTACTATGGGGGCAACTTCCTCCAACCCCTTTGGCACCAACACGATTGGTAGGAGATCCAAAGTTGGTGGAAACATTCCTAGACCAAATCAGACCATTCAAACAGGAAACATTCCTATACCAAACCCGACCATTCAGACAGGAAGCATTCCTATACCAATTCAGACCATTCAAACAGGTAATATCCCTATACCAAATCAGAACATTCTAACAAGATATATTCCTTCACCAAATCACAACCCGTCATAGAACATGGCATTTCAAAACATCTACATTGATCCAAACAATGCCAACATGTCTTTGACACAAGTAGATGTCCTTCAAAACCAAATGCAAACTCTTCAACAACAAATGGACAACATGTCTATGTCAGGCAAACGAACTATCTCAGTGCAAGACCTATGTCCATGTCCATTTGACAAAGCGCTTTATATGACACCTTTCCCCCATGTATACATTATACTAATTTTTCCTAAGTATAATGGGAGAAAGAATCCTTTAGAACACATTAGAAAATTCTCAATAGCATGCATGGACATATCGTATGACCCCACATACTTGATGAGACTATTTCCGTGAACCCTTGTCAAGATAGGACTGGAATGGTTTTCTAAACTACCATATGGTATACGATCTTGGGGTGAATTAGTTGAGAAGTTTGTCGAACACTTTGCCTTGAACATAGACAATGAAGTAACAATAGCCACCTTGTGCCACACGACACAAGAAGATGGTGAAACCTTCACCACTTTCTTTCAGAGATGGAGAAGTCTAGCTAGCCGATGTCTAGTTGAAATACCAGAAAAGCAAAAGGTAACGATATTCCTAGAGAACATCAACCCAAAACTGCGAAGTGACTTAAGGGTACATTGTTGTACTTCATTTTCAGACTTGGTACAAAACGGCATCATCCTTGAGAAAGGTCTTATAGACAAAGGAGAAACGAAGGTACCAGGCAGAAATTTGGTTGTCCAACATTAAAACACGCCAAATGATAGAAACAAGTTCTGGTCTAGGAATAAAAATGTTACAAATGACAGCATTGTTGATGCTAAAAACATACACATGGGACCGACTATCATGCTTAGAGGTTACAACTCCAATCAAGACACGATGAATAGTCCAGATCAAACAACTAACTATGTCCAAAATTCACAACAACGAAGACCACAACAACGAAGATTTCCTATGCGTGAATTTACTCCTTTAGGACAACCAATTGAGGTTATTTACAAAGAGTTGATTAAAGACAATCTCATCAAAATATTGGAACCAAGAGAGTATGATCCTAGATAGTTTAAACCTTCATGGTGGGACGACAAAGCCTATTGTGAATACCGTCAGATAAAAGGACACAACCTACAACAATGTCGCCAACTCAAGAGTATTATCCAAGACTTTGTTGAAAACGGAACCATAGAGGTCGGTGGGCAGAAAAATACTAAGAACAGTGATCATAAAGTCTTCACAGACCCCTTACATGACCACACGAAAGGAAAAGCCTCTAGTTCGGGACCCAAGAATGATCCATCAATCAATTACGCAAACACCAACTATGACTATGGAAAAGGAAAGACTGTATATAGCCTTAGGGCTGCAAATGAACATATTGACACCTTCACCATCAAGAAGCATCCATAATGTAATGCGACCACACGCAAAACTAAGATCACTATTCTAGGTCCTTCTTCTGAACCACCTACACAAGCTTCCAAGTTCAAGTACAACCTCCTTGATCAATTGAGTAAAACTCTCGTGCAAATATCTATCTTGGAATTGTTGACCTTATCACCTGAGCATCGAGCCATTCTCGACAAAGCTCTATAGAATACGATTGCCCCTATTGACTTAGATGTCAATCGTTTCGAAGAGATGGTGGGATATTTGACCAACTCGCATCATGCTACATTTTCCCAACAAGATTACTCAACTGAAAAGTCTGATCATAATGACCCTTTACATCTTGAAGTCTTAGTCCATCAAACCAGAGTCAGACAAGTCTTGGTAGACGGAGGAGCAGGTTTGAACCTGTGTACCCTAAAATTGGTTAAGGCGTTAGGATTCTCAGAAGATTGCGCAGATACCTCTAAAAGTATAGTCAGCAAGGCTTATGATGATGAGGAAATATCATCCAAAGGAGTGGTCACACTCCCTATTAGAATTAGCCCAACAATCATGAACACCAACTTCCAAGTCTTGGATCTCACCCTTCTGTACAACTTGTTGTTAGGTAGACCTTGGATACACACAATGAAAGCCGTACCTTAAACATATCACCAATGTCTCAAATTCCCGCATAATGGCACCAATGCTAGTAGAAGAATCTATTGAAGTCAGCATAGGTACATAAGAGAATCCTAAGAAGGTATATTTTACAGCTTCTTTAACAGAGACAAAAAAACCCGAGTTTAAGGACTTCTTTCAAAAGAGACAGATAAACTTTGCATGGTCATATGCTAACATGCCTAGGCTAGATCCAAACCTAATATTGCACCATTTACCACTACAACTAGGTATTAATCCAGTCAAATAAAAATTAAGGAAAATGCATCCTCAAATTGCGCTATTGGTCAAGACATAACTCAAGAAACTCTTGGATGTAGGATTCATAAGGACAATAGACTATGCATACTAGATATCAAATCTTGTACCAGTGACTAAACCAATTGGGGGCATTCGTATTTGCATAGACTTTAGAGACATCAACAAGGCATGTCCTAAAGATGACTTCCCTTTGCTGAATATAGATATGATAGTAGATCTTACAACAGGATACGAGATGCTATCCCTCATGGATGGTTTCTCTGGATATAACCAGATTAAAATAGCACCTGAAGACCAACAAAAGACTGCTTTCACGTGTCCATGGGGCACGTATTTTTGGAATGTTATACCATTTGGGCTTAAGAATGCAGGCGCTACCTATCAAAGGGCAATGACTACGATCTTCCATGACTTTGTACACACTCTCATGGAAGATTATGTTGATGACATTATAGAAAAATCAGAAACAAGGGAAGATCACTTAAAGGTTCTGAACAAGATATTCCAGAGGCTAGAGAACTACAATGTAAGGCTAAATCCGAAGAAGTGTGTCTTTGGAGTCAAATCAGGGAAATTGTTAGGGTATATCATTTCTCGAAGAGGCATTGAAGTAGACCTAGAGAAGGTAAGAGCTATAATAGAAATGCCTCCTCCAGTCAGCATAGGACAACTCAGAACTCTATAGGGTAGACTACAATCAATCAGGCATTTCATAGTACAACTGACGGATAAAAGACACCCATTTCAACATCTACTCAAGAAAGGAGTACCATTTGTGTGGACACCTAGATGTTAGGAAGCCTTCTAGAAAATCAAGGATTATTTGCTTACTCCACTAGTCTTAATGCCACCTATAGAGGGAAAACCATTGATATTATACATCTCAGCAACTCAATTGGCATTAGGGGCTCTTCTCGCACAACATGATGATCAAGGTCATGAGAGAGCGGTCTATTACATTAGTCCTACCTTAGTGGGCTATGAATTGAATTATAGTAACATAGAACTTGCCTGTCTTGCGGTAGTCTTTGCTACCCAAAAACTTCGGCACTACATGCTCAACCGACAAACAATGTTAATTGCAAAAATTGATCCACTCAAATACCTACTTAGTAAGACAGCTTTAACAAGCCGATTGGCTAAATGGGTCATGATACTTAGCGAGTATGACATTCAGTATGTCAAGAAAAAGGCTATAAAAGGATAGGTGATTGCAGATCAGTTAGTTGATGCACATATAAAAGTAGACCATCCCTTAGTGGTAGATTTTCTTGATGAATTTCTCTTCAACATTGACATAAAAACCAACTAAAAACTATACTTTGATGGGTCACATACAAATCGTGGTTCAGGAGTTGGTATCTTATTTGTCACACCTCAAGGTCATACCATTCCCAAATCATTCAGGATTGCTTTCCCTTGTACAAACAATATAGCAGAATACGAAGCCTTAGTGATAGGCTTAAAAATGGCAGCTCAGTGGAACATTAAGAGCCTACATGTCGTTGGTGACTCTCAACTAGTAATCCAATAGGTAAATGATGAGTACGAAACTAAGGATGAGAAGCTTGCTCCTTACAAGAGAATGCTTGATAGTTTCAAGCAGTATTTCAATGACATAACTTTTCAAAAAATACCACACATTCAGAATAGAGCTACAGATGCTATGGCAACCGTGGGTTCCTTGTTGGATATTTTGAGTAACGTGCCTAAGTTCGAGTTTCTGGTTGAACAGCTGTTGGTCCCTGCCTACGATATCCCTGATACTGCGATGGTGTGTACCATTGTTGGTCCTATGTCTCCTTGGTATAAAGACATATTCGACTACCTAACCAATCAAACCTTACCTCAAGACTTGTCCAATAACCAATGTCGAACCTTCATCCGTAAGTTAGCTAAGTACACCATCATCGGAGAAACCCTATATAGACGTACCTTAGACAACGCCCTCATGAGATGTCTTGATGCTGAAGAAGCACAAACAACTTTGCAAGCGGTGCATGAGGGTATATGCGGATCCCATTCGAGTGGTCCTACTTTAGCCCTTAAGATTATGAGACTAGGCTATTATTGGCCTACAATGGAGAAAGACTTATACATCTTTGTAAAGAAGTGTAGACAATTCCAAATACATGGAGATATGATAAGAGTGCCAACGCAGGAGCTTCATCTAGTTACTTCACAATGGCCCTTTTCCCAATGGGGACTCGACCTCATAGGTAAGATACACCCTTCATCATCCAACGACCACAAATTCATCATTACCACTACCGAATACTTCACCAAATGGATTGAAGCTATTCCCATGACCTACATCACCGACACCCAAATATCTAAGTTTGTCCTAAACTACATCATTTGTCGGTATGGTGTACCCCAATCCATAATCACAGACAATGGCCGCCCATTCAAGAACCAAGAAGTACATCATTTATGTGAAGAATTCCACATCAAGCATCATTTTTCCACCCCATATTACCCACAAGGTAATGGCCAAGCCGAGGCATCTAATAAAACCATTGTTAGAATCCTGAAAAGGACTGTCAATGAAACTAGCCGTGATTGGCACCTACAACTTAATCCTGCCTTATGGGCTTATCGCACAAGCATCCGTACTCCCATCGGCACCACTCCATATTCCCTCGTATTCGGGTCCGAATCTATCTTACCTATTGAGGTTGAAATACCTTCTCTAAGGGTATCCTTGAAGGGTCATGTTGATGATGAAGAATACTGGGTATCTAGGTTGCAAGAGCTAGAATTGCTGGATGAACGAAGATAGAAAGCGTTAGATCATTTGCAAGCATATCAGAATCATCTTCGTCGTAGCTACAATAGGAAGGTTCTCAATAGATACTTTGACATTGGTGACCTGGTATTAATGGAAAATCCTAAGAATCAAGCTGAACGAGAGAAACCAGGTAAGTTTGAACCTAACTGGTTAGGGCCTTCTATTGTCACAGAAGCCATTGGATCAGGAGCGTACCAACTCTCTATTCCTAAAGGGGAGCCGCTTTTGTCACCTATCAATAGTCTACATCTAAAGAGGTTCTATGCTTAGCTTCTGAGAATCTGTGTCTTAATCTAGAAAATACCAAAAAAAAAAATAAAAAAATAAAAATGGTTACCTTGATGAAAACCTGGCAAACAAGCGTCTTTGTAACACCAAAAAAATCAGAAAATAAAAAAAGTAAAGAGAAATAATCCGTCCTATAGTGAAAACCACTTCGGTGGCACTAGGGATAAGTACTATGGTGAAAACCTCGCAAACAGGCGCCATGTGTAGTCAAGCTCGCTCTTCCGTCTACCATCATTCCAATCGGACTTTTCTCCATCATTCATAATAAAGGTTTGTTCTATCCATTGCTTGGAATGATTGACATCTAACGTCCCATTCCATCACATTTCCTATTCCATCTCGCAAGTATTATTCCTGACTGGGGGAAAATCCTTGTCCTATACCATGAACACCTTGTACATAGCGTCATATCATCGAAAATGTCCTGAAAAAATCCAAAAACATTAGAAAACTGGAAAAATAAAAAAAAATCAAAAACATGTCAGAAAATACCCAAAAATAGTGTCAAAGTCCGTCATGTCAAGTCGGTCATGTTAAGTCAGTCGTAGACATAGTCGAACTATGTTGCCTTTATGACTGGGAAGTAGGCAAGGCCGTCAATTGATGTGCCCCCGAGGCTTTAGGTCTGCCTGTTTAGGTTTGTCATATATCACATATATTTAAATCATGACTCTTTGTATATTCAAAGTGATTTGTTGTGTCGAACTACGAGGTCTTTGCGTGTACAACGTAGGCAAGGCTAATCAATTGATGAGCTCCCAAGACCACACTAGGTCAGTCTAATAGGGTTCATTCACAATCACTATCACACACATTGCATACCATTAGATTAGATGCATGTCTTTAGCCACATTAGGTCATACTTTAGGGTATCATCTCATGTCATACACTGTCCACACGCACACACTTTTATCAGTCAAGGAATAAAAACAAGTCATGCAACAACAAGGAAAAACATCTCAAACTGTCATTTAAGTCAATATCAAACACATTGTCAAAGAAATCAACCTATGTCTTTATTGTCAACAGACGTCATCAAATTGTCATAGTCTCATGTGGCTTGTCGCATCGACGTCATCAGGCTCCAACGTCTTATACGACCTGTGTCTTTTCTGAAACTAGGCTTTGTGATGCCTTATACAGATAGTCACCAAGTCGAAACCAGACTCAACGTCTTATGCGGTATGTGTCATTCTCTCACATTACGCTATGTCAAACATCAAACAATCAAACAGTCCCTGAAGATCAAGTTTTGGCAAATACTTTAATTTGGTTTTATGACTTTACATCTTATTTTGTCTTATCTTTTTATCGATTTGTGAATTAGTCCTATTGCTAGCTTTCTCAAGGATGTCCCTTGAAGGATTTAAAGAAGCCAGGATGTCTCAGGACTCTTTTTCTTTGGCTGCTGTCTATCACTGTCTTTTAAACTTTGGCTTTTTGAATCATGTTCCTAGTTTCCTCAAGGATGTCCTATTAAGGATTTAGAGGAGCAATGACGTCTCATGACCCGTCTTTTATTTGTCTGCTATTTGTGGTTTGTCTCGAGACAACGACTGAGGCATTTTGTCCTTAGTCTGAGTTTTGACACTCCTTGTCTATGACTGTCTGTTTTTCGCAGATGGATAGCTTTGTACACTATGGTCTATCTCATATCATAGTGTGTACTATCCATTTGCGTCATGTCTGCCCAGTGATGATAAAATTGCAAGCATAGCATATTTTGGCAAGATATCGAAGATTATATGTCTTTCTCAATCAAATCAAACTCTTTCATTCTTTTATTTATTTTTTCTCAATCAATCAACACATTCATTCTTTCTTACTAACATCCTATAGTCATTCATATTAACATTTCTCTCGTCCAACATAATGATAGCGTCCTGTGACACAACAGAAACATTAGGTCATCTGTATATGCATCCATTTTATAAGCATTTTCATAATAGACATTGCATCTCATACATAATGTAAACATTAACATCCTCCTCACAACCATTAGGTCATTGCATCATCATTAGCATACATAATAGAAACATTGCATGTACATTTTACCATTACATATAATAACATCATAAACATTGATTACATCCATTATCCACAACATATAGGATCATCCATAACATCATAAAATTCATAGCTCATAACATGTAGGAAAATTTCATCCATAACACATATACATACATCATCTAGGATACATAATCATATAGAAGTAATGCATCATCAAAATTAGAACTGCATATCATGTAGAAGCCACCAAAATCATATATATATCGCTCAAAAAAGTGTGTCATAGTACAATATAAGAGTGTATCAATAAATAACACACGAGCTCACAGGCTCTATGATCAAAATACAGATGTCTACATGTATACAAAAGTATGTCATCGTGTCACACTACCACTGCTGTCACGTGGTGAAGGTGGTGGGAACATCCTCGGTGGTACTCTCTACGAAGTGGAAGGCCTCTCATATGGACCTATCCTCGATGGTCCTACCACCCCCTTAGTACTTTGTGTCCTCTGACTCCTGCTCTGGGACGTCTGACTCCGCACCTCTAAAAAGCTGGGAGCCCGTCTCTTTGCTAGCACCACTGCCTCATATAAGTTCCTATAATAAGTCACTCTCTTGACTGATTTGACCAACTCTCATACCAAGCCATCAGATGAGGACCCATTGCAAAGGTGTCTAACCTCTGTGAACTGCTGCTCTATCTCCTATCTCCGAGCAATCACCCGATCTCTCTCCATAAGAGCACTATCCCTCTTTGCACAGATACTGTCTCTCTCTGCATAGGCATTGTCTCTCTCTAGCCTCATCGCATCAAAATCCGCTGTCATCACTCTGAGTCTCTCCTGTAAAGCCTCCTTGTCACCATCCCTAGGAGCATCCTCCTCCCATCTTCCCTCCACTATCCGATCTTTGAGCTGTCTCTCTTGCTCCTCCATCGGTGCATCCTCCTCAACATCCTCCTCAACATCCTCCTCTACATCCTCCTCTCCGTATCTCGCCAAAATACCCAGAGGGTCAAAATCCATCTCCATATCCAAATCCTTTGCAACATCCTCTAATCCAAAATCCACCTCTACATGCTCCTCTACCACTACCTCCGCTGCAACATGCTCACCCCCAGCCTGTACATCTGCTCCACCTCCGATGTCCAACATCGGTGCATCCTAAACAACCTCCTCATGGATAGGTGATAGTGCACCTACCCAACCCCCTCTCCATCCTTTCCGACCTCATCTACCACCTCTACCACCACCGTCTCTCCCTCCAAATCTCCCCACTCTAGCACCTCCATCTCTCCGCCATCCTCGATTTCCTGTCCCTTGTCTCTCCATTGGTGCTGGAAAATCTGGATCCGTATAAGGAACAGGTCGATGCACTGCCCACCATGCATCATACACAATTGTAGTCCCTAGATCTGCTAATCCATCTCTCCACCCCCACTGTGCTAGCTGTAATGCCTGTATATCTGCCTCAGCTGTAGTAACTGGTATCATGGGTCCCTAGTATGGAACCTCTCTGGATGAATGAGCAAAGTCTGCTCTGCTCCGAGGCTCATCCTGAACCTCGCCGAACTGTCTCAGAACTCTGTCTGACAAGTGTCGCTCAATGATATGCACACTAGAGAAAATCCTCCCAATAAGGTACTGTGTCTTTCTGTAGAATGGTAAATGTATATCATCATCCGCCCACACCTCACAATCAATGTAAGGTCTCCATGTAAATTGATCAAGTATATCCAATGCATGTCTCTAGTATCCTGTGTCTCCAACATGTGTCTGCATAATTTGTTGTGTATATCAGAACACATATGGAAGTCTCTCATGTCTCTCTACTGTCACTGGAGGACGAAATACAACTATCCTCTCAAAACCCCATACCATCAGCAGTGTCGTCCCGCAGCTCAATGACTATGCATCTCTATAAGCAATGTCATGTAAATGAAAATATAACATCTCGAGTAGACATGGACCCCATGCATACCTCGTCTCACTCTCCAACATGCCAACCAACATAGCTCCCCATCCCACTGGAAAGCCATGACCCCGTTTGTCCGGAAGCACTATACCCCCAATCAATGTACATAAGATACAGTCAATCCTGTTGTATCTATCTGCTAACACTGGCCATCTAATCTCATAGTGCTCGATGCCGAGCCTACTGATGTCATCGACCTAATAAAACCGTGCCAACTCAGTCAACCCTCGTTGGGTATCATATATAACCCGCTCTCCTCTAATGGGTAGTCTCAAAATCCTGTACACATCCTCTAATGTGATAGTGGCCTCCCCAGTCAGTAAATGAAATGACGATGTCTCAAAATGCCATCGCTTGCAAAGTGCCGTCAACATCCCCTTGTTTGCCCGAATGGCAGGCATCGACAAACAGTGACGTAGACCAAGATTCCATAATAGTCGAATCTCTGCACTAGAAAAATTATCTCTTAGATTAAACGTACTTGGTCGCGACTCCCGTGTATAAATAGGATCTAGAACCACCTGCATTTAAACCATGATGTCAGAAAATTTTCAAGATTTCCTTAGCAAAATTTTATAAAAATTTCACCAGCCAAATGCGGCTCACATTAATAGATGCGGTGCATTTTCATAAATGCGTTGCATGACGCCTCACTTGCATTGCATATTATATATGCGCTACATATTTCCCACACACCTATCATCATACTGCACATGCGGTGCATTTTGACAAATGCGGTGCAGTTTTCATAACCTATGTTTCTACTACATATGCATTGCATAAATTCATATGCGGTGCACTAAACCACATGCGGTGCATTTTCACAAATGCGGTGCATTTTTTTCAAACCTACATTTCTACTACATTTGCGGTCACTAAAGCATATGCGGTTCACAACCACACATGCTTCTAACCCTCATGTAGATGCGTTGCATGTATACACATGCGGTGCATTATGCTTCAAATGAATTCATCCCCCTATATGCCTATTCTAGCCTATGCGTGATTTTTCACATGCGTCGTTTCGCAGTCAGATGCGGTGAATACGACGTCATATACGTCGTTCATGATGCACCGCATTTGCTTAATTAGTTTTCTAAACCTAGAAAAACATGCCAAAAATAAATTAACAGATCTCATTTTCGGGTACATACCGGTGGTCCTGCGTCGGCTGGCCGCTTGAATGTCCGGATCCGATAACCGCGATGTTTCGTGTAGGGAATGGGTGCCATTTCTGTCAACTGGTCAAAGCAAATTCTTCTTTTTTTCTATCTCCTCTGGGTGCAAATGAATTAGGTTTAGCCCTAATTCCTATTTATAGGTGGGTTAAAAATGACATTTCTTCTAACCTAATCTACTGGCCGCGTAACCTTTCAACTTCAAGGGACTCACATTCGTCTGTATTAACTCCAAATTCATTTCCGTCAACTTCATACCATTTCTGACTATCAAATTGACTTATTGGTAATATTTCCTGATTTTTTTGAAACTTTCAAAAATTCGTCAATTTTTTCAAGGGGGCATACCTTAACTTGTTTCATGCTGGGGCACGATCGGGGCATATTTTCTTTGACACATCGTCGTACCAACATTGTATCAAAGAGGGGAAAACTGTAGATATCGAAAATTGGTCTAGGCCCGCAAGTACACATTCGACATAATTTTCTATAGTCCGTCGTCTTGATTAAATAATGTTTATTATTTAATTAACCTTTCTAACACATATTTCCTCTATTAATTAAATACCCCTTTTTAATTGATTCATTATTAACCTTTATTCAACTTGATTAATTAAATAAATCACATTTATTTAATTATGTTGCAAACTAATTAATTCTTCCCCCTTTATCTATCAATTAAATAATTTATTATTTAATTACCCCTTTATCATACTTTTCCAACTATAATTAAATATCTTTATTTAATTATTCATTTAACCCCTTTTATCTATAATTAAATATTTATTATTTAATTATTCAATTTATCCATTTCAAATAGTCAAATTAAATAAATTACTTTATTTATTTAATTAAAATCTCTTATTTTTGAATGTTGAATTAAATTAACATTTAATTCATTATTTAATTAATTATGTCACATTCCTCTAACATTCAGTTATCTAAGTCATTCACTCACCTTCTGACTTGAGATCTATTTTTAGTTCTCCAGTTATCTCTTCAGTTAAACACAAGTTTATCTCTGCGAGAGAACTCTCCATCACAACTAGTCGATTAACTAGTTCTAACGCATGATTGCATTCAAATGCATTTATTCTTCAACTTCCAACTTTGGCTTTTGCATACAAAGTCTATTTCTTCTATTTTTGGAGATTAAGATTGTGAACTTGTGTTCTAACTCACGTTCTAAGTTAGTATCTATTTGTAGTTGAACTCACGTTCTAACTCACGTTGTATCTGTCACATAACTCATTTCATGGCATTGATCAATCTCATCCGTCAATCTCTCTTTCAATCTGAGTCGATCGTTCGAAAATAGAAAATCTATAAAATGGCCTGTCATTATCATTATTCCTCCCCCCGAAATCATTATACTTTTGAGAAGAAACAATCTTCAATATTTTGCTTAGACATTCAACACAGCTATACTTGCATTCAAACACAGAAATCTGAGGGCAAGAACACTAAAAGGGCAAAATGGAGAAGAGCAATGGAGTTAATTCGAAAGGGTGAATGCATATTCGATGAGATCAATTCAGTTTGTTAATTATTCATTATGTTTTCATATTCGTTCTTTATTGTTTTATTTTAGATTAGTTTTGGTTTAGATTAGGATTAATATTGTTCATTCTAGTTACAGATCTTATTAGACAGATTTAATCTACAGTTACAAGAGATAGTTCTGAAAAAGATTCCAATGAGTATGAGTAGGATATTTTATTTGACGTATCATACACAAACATACAAATTGACGTCATAACAGAGTATGCGCCCACACGGAAGGAGGGAAAAAGCTCGGGGACTAGACCACTTGTATTTGAATCACAAAATATCGATGACTCAAGTGAGTATGGACAAACATTGAGTGAGCTAGATGACTTGGAGGAAAGTAATATCATAGACCTTGACATCACTATTAACAACCCTGAAAACATAGCTATTCGAACCCTCACTGTCGTTGACCTTAATCAATCTGATGAATTTTTACCCTTAGTACATCTTGAACTTATCGACTGGGAACCAAGTGAACCTATCAATGTACCCAGCTTTGCGAATGATGTCACAATCATAAATTTCCTTTGTTGTGATGACCCTGACACAAGCTCTAATCATAAATCCCATAATGACACGTTCAGTCAGGAGGGTGTCAAATCTTCCAGTTGCAATATTGAAAACAAGAATAATGGATCTAATGGTGAAAACCATTTAATGACAGCATGAGATCTCAAAAAAGAAAAAATAAAGAACGCATCTGACGGTGAAAACCTCTCTGAGGCACTAAAAGATGGGATATTTGACACCCTTCCCAAGCATTATCATGAAAGATCATTAGTAGTAGTGGAGCCTACACAATCTATTAACATCGACACAACAGAAAAAACAAAGACTCTACATCTAACAACATCCATGAAAAAAGAGGACATAAACATTAAATTTGCTTGGTCATACTTAGATATGCTAGGTTTAGATCCAGATCTCCTAATGCATCATTTATTTCTACCATCTAGAATAAAACCTGTGAAACAAAACATAAGGAAACTACATCTGCATATTGCCTTGATGGTAAAAGCTGAGCTAAAAAGGTTATTAGATGCAAGATTCATCAGGTCTATCAATTATGCAGAGTGGATTTCTAATATTGTACCTGTATGTAAACCAGACAATAGTATCAAAATATGTACTGATTTTTGAGATCTAAATAAGGTATGTCCAAAGGATGATTTTACTTTACCAAACATTGACATTATTATGGACTTAACAACATGGCATGCCATGCTATCAATAATGGATGGTTTCTCAGGCTACAATCAAATCAAGATAGCACCAGATATTAGGAGAAGACAACATTCAGTTTTCCATGGGGAAATTTTTGCTGGAACGTCATTCCCTTTGGGTTGAAAAATGTAAGGGCCACATATCAGTGAGCAATGGCCACCATCTTCCATGACATGATGCATACCTTTATGGAAGATTATGTGGATGATATCTTAGCAAAGTCATATTGCAGAGAAGGACATCTAGAGATCCTAGGCAGAATTTTTACAAGGCTGGAGAATTTCAATGTCAGATTAATTCCTAAGAAATGTGGCTTTGGTGTTACATCAACAAAGCTCCTAGGATACATAGTTTACGAGAAGGGTATCAAAGTGGATCCCGCCAAAGTTAAGGCTATGATGGAAATGCCACCACCAAAGAATATCAATCAACTAAGATCTCTACAAGGTAGGCTACAATAAATTAGGAGGTTTATCTCTCAATTAGCATACAAGAGTCATCCATTTAATCATTTGTTACATAAAAATGTCTTATTCAAATGGGATCAATGGTCTGAAACGAATTTCAAGCAAATAAAAAAATATCTGATTTCACCACCCATACTCATGCCAACTACAAAACAAAGACCATTATTACTATACATTGCAACAACACAGATTTATTTAGGGGCTCTATTAGCACATGAAGATCCTGAGGGGAAGGAACAAGCTATTTACTATATCAGCAGGACTCTGAATGGCTACGAAATAAATTACACCTTCATCGAGAAAGCTTGTTTGGTGGTGGTATTTTCTACCTAGCAGTTGCAGCATTACATGTTGACTCATACCGTTAGGCTCATATCAAAGATTGATCCATTAAAATATCTACTGAGTAAGGCTGCTTTAATAGGAAGACTGGCAAAGTGGGTCATGATTATAAGTGAATTTGATATCCAGTATGTGGATAGGAGAGCTATCAAAGGTCAAGTGATTTCTGATCAATTAGCTGAAGATCCATTAACTGATGATCGTCTTATGACAATTGAGTTTCCCGATGCAAACATTCTTATTGTGACAACACAATAATGGAGGCTTTATTTTGATGGGTCATACACACAATGGGGGTTTGGTGCGAGAATCTTGTTTATTACACCTCAAGGACACACCATCCCAAGGTCCTATAGAATCATGTTTCCATATACCAATAATGTAGCTGAGTATGAGGCACTAATCATTGGCATCAAGGTAGCAATTGAATGGAAGATCACAGAGCAACAAGTATATGGAGATTCACAACTAGTCATTTATCAAGTAAATGATGAATATCAAATGAAAGATAAGAAGTTGATGCCATATAAGAAGCTAATTGATGATCTCAAAAAGTACTTTGTGGATATCAATTTTGAACAGATTCCAAGGGAAGAAAACAAAGCTGTAGATGCTATGGCGACAATTGCTTCTCTTTCAAGCAGGTGCCAAAAAAATGAGGTTGTTATGAGTTTATGGTAGAACAAGTGTCTAATCCTACCTATGATAATCCTGAATCTTAAACCACATTCCATTTAGATGATGTTGAACCCTCAATCTATGGAAATACTTATTCTTATCTAAAAGACAATATCCTTCCTCACGATCTTTCCAGAAACCAGAAACCAAAAACGCAACTTCATCCGCCAAACCACATGACATACCTTAATTTCTGACATAATTTTCCATCGAGGTCTAGAACATAATGAATTTGAGACAACCTTACATGAGGTCCATGAAGGTATTTGTGGAACTCATTCAAGCGGGCTAACTCTACCCAATAAACTCCTCCATTTGGGGTATTATTGGCCGAATATGGAGGAGTCTTATCAGTTTGTTAAGAAGTGCCAGATACATGGTAACCTAATCCACACACCAATACAAGAATTTCAACCATTTAATTCAACATGGCCTTTTTGTTAGTGGGGGCTGGACCTGGTAGGAAAGATTAATCCGTATTCATCCAATGGACACTAGTTCATAATGATAGCAAAAAAATACTTTACAAAGTGGATAGAAGTGATTCCTTTAACAAAAATAATTGGAAATAAGATTTCTTCTTTCATATTGAATTACCTCATCTTTCGGTATGGCATACCTTAGTCTATTGTCACATATAATGATAGACCTTTTAAGAATCAAGATGTCCTAGAACTGTGTGAAAGGTTTCACATCCAACATCATTTTTCAACACCATACTATCCTCAGGGAAATGGCCAAGCAGAGGTCTCTAAAAAAACAATTCTGAAAATTCTAAAGAAAACGGTCAATGATGTTGGATGTGATTGGCACAATCAACTAAACCCTGCTCTGTGGGCATACTGAACTAACATCATAACACCTACAATAGCTACACCATATGCCTTGGTATATGTATCAAAGACCATCCTACCTATTGATGTTGAGATTCCATCACTCCGTGTGTCACTAAAGGGAATTATTTCAAATGAGGATTATAGAGTCTCTAGACTCCAAGAATTGGAATTGTTGGATGAACGTCGTCAACAATTTGTCAATCATTGAAAGACATACCAACAAAGAATGTACAAGAGCTACAATCATAGGGTAAAGCCTAGAGTCTTTCAGGTTGGTGACTTGGTCCTAAAGGAAAACCCTAGAAATCAACATGACAAAGAAAAGAAAGGGAAATTTGAACCTAACTGGCTAGGTCCCTTTGTTGTCATATCAGTCTATGGATCTGGAGCCTATCAACTATCAACACCTGAAGGGGATCTGTTCGATGAACCTATCAACAATGTCCATCTCAGAAATTTCTACACCTGAATCACCTAGTGCATAGTTCAAGTCCTGGAAAAATGGTTGCCTTGATGAAAACCTGGCAAACAGGCGTCTTGGTGATAGAAAAATACAAAATAAAAATCAGAAAAAATAGAAAAATACAAAAAAATCATAAAGTCTGAAAAAGTGTAATAAAAACATGTAGTGATAACCTTGAAACAAGAACCACTTGAGATTTAAACCAGTAGTTCCATCTATTGGAGGCATGTCATGGTCATTTACTTTCACCATCATTTCCATTTAATATTATATCATTGCAAATGTGGTTGTGTCTCACCCTAGCTTGGGGGAAAAATCTTGAACTCAATGGGGGCAATAAAATTGAGCTTAAACAAATAGGTGAAGAACAGTATGAAAAACACAACAAACACAATGATCAAAGTGGAACCCAACATTGAACATACACAAACATCAGGACATTTCAGAAAAATCAACCATCAAACAACTAAAATCAAAATCAAATCAAGACAAACTTTAGGGGGATGATATTCTTTTGAATTATGATTTTATCATTATATGCTTGAATGTTCAACATGTTGTACTTTGATTATTTTTATCATTTCTTTGGAGCAACTCGATGATGTATTAAACTAGAGAAGCTAGGAAGGAGAATGGTATTTTCTTTGTTTGTTGTCTATGAATTGATCATTTATTGTGTAAATTGTCGCAAGATGTGCTCTACACAGTAACACTAATGACATTCCAAATTTACATAGTATAATGATTCAATTCTTGTCTATTTATGCAAGAAATTCTCAAGTCATCTCGGTTTAATTATACCTAGATCCTTGTGTTCACTTGCAATATCAAAAATCATGAAAGTAGTACTCAGGTCATCATGGTCTAACTCATACCATCAATGCTTGTACTTACTTTCAACATTTTAAAAGGCTCAATGATGATAAAAAGCATGATAAAAAGACTGTTAAGATGACAATTTTTTGATATAAACTTTTGCATGATTACATTAGATTGCATTTATGTTAATTTTGCATCTGTAGAGTATTTTGTTCCAAAGACGGGTAACCAATTCATAAATGATGCTAACTTTCCTTATTAATGGATTGAGTATACTTGAAATTAACAAAAAAATCATCATTATCATATAGCTGCATAATCATTTCCATGGAATACATTAGAAAACATTATTATAGCATTTCATGATTCATACATTCCATCATATATTTTGCATCATATCATATTTTTCAAATCATCACATTATTAAAATTGCATGAGAAAAACTATCAAAAATAAATCTCTATAGTAGTTATCATTCATTCATCCATTTATCAAAAACATATATTAAAAGAATCATTATAGTCATCATTCATTCATCCATTTATTATATCATATATCTGTATTACTCATATATCATTAAAACATCACATCAAAAATCATGCATATTCTTACATTATAATGTAATTTAGATATACACATCATCATACATCTATCGATCTATACATACATCATGCATCCATAAATCATCATTATTTAAGTTATCACATTTGAACATCATCACATAGCATATCACATGATCATTAAATACATCCATAAAAATATCATATAGATCATCACATAGTATATCATATGATCATTAAATGCATCCATAACAATATCATATAGAAGAAAATAAATGAAATGCATCCATCATAAAACCATATAGAACACATATAAATCGGTCAATCCGCCGGATATCATGTATATATCTCAAAAATCATAATGTCAAGTATACAAGGATGTCTGAAATAAAAAGAGATACAATATCAAAAATGGTTGTGAATAAAAAACTGGAGTCTACATCATGTCTCATATATCATAAGAATCACATCAGGCAGCTATGGGGTGCTACCTCTAGATGGTGTAGACATCTCTGGACCAATCCCTCTACCACCAAACATACCAGGATCTCTTGGATCTCTCCATGGAGGCTAAGTCACACCTATGCTAACAGTCCTGGAATGAGTCTTACCGGATTGAGACTCTTCATAACTAAGTCTCCGCTCAGAGGGAACTGCATCATGGTATCAGTCTCTATAAAACTCCACCTCTCTACCCACACAAGGAACCTCTCTCATATAATCTGCTACGATGGTACCATCTGCTAATCTCTATAACCTCTCTATGGTAGTATGTGCCTACTTTGCAACCTATCTAGTGGCATTTCGCTCTGCTGTCAATGAGGCAATCTATGCCTGAGTGGCTGCCAACTGTCCCCAGGTACTTGAGCAAGATTCTGTTTATGGGCCTATGCCTGTGTCTACATTTGAGTTTGTGTCTAAACCAATAAACCTTGAGCCTATACCAACTACCCTATAAGGTTTGTACCTGCACCTGTAAACTTGCAATCTAAGTCTGTTGATGTTGTGATGCTACCCGAATATGCACACGCTTCTCAGAAGGAGTAACCAATGATCACCTCTTACGAGGCACCATAAACTCACGCATATCTACGACTGCACCACCACCTCCTCCACCATCACCACCATCACCACCACTATCATCATCTCCTCCTCATCATCATCTCCCTCATCATCACCACCACCTCCTCCATCATCACCACCTTCATCATCTCCCTCCTCGTCATCACTACTACCCTCCTCCTCCAAAGGTAATTGAACTGGCTCATCAGGAACGGTAATCCATGGAAAAGGATGTAGGATCAGATACTCTTCATAATTTTCTGTAATACGAGCCTCGGTAATATCAGGATGAATATCCCAGACTAAAGGCTATAGAGCCTAGTACTCTTGAACGACAACATCATACGAAAGACAAGGTCCCCAATATGCAAAATCTATCTGACGATGGCCATAATGAGCAACACCCTGAGGCATACCTTGTATGATACCATACTGATTGAGCACCCTCCTGAATAAAAATCTCTGCAATACCCAATGAGTCTGACCAATCAATAGCAACGATTGAGAGAGATATGGCATCTATATATCATCATCATCCTAGTGCTAACAGTCTAGATGAGGCCGCCATGTGACAACCTCAACATCATCCAACACTCTCCTCCAATGATCTAACTTACCCAGTCTAGGCTAAGTAAGACGACTTATATAAATGTGCACATATGCCCTCATGGCTGGCCGCTGTCTCACCATCACTAGACGTGTAACAAATAAATGTTCCCATGCCCACACCTGTAATAATGTAACACCTGCGGAAAAACTACGACCTCAGAGGTAGACAACTGAATATAAATCATGATAACTATGGGCAAGCATACAGATGCCCCATGAATATATGGTACCATGCACTACCATAATCTCCAATGCACAAACCCAACGAACAAAAAGTCCCTTTGACCTATGATCAAGACAAAGAAACCCTTCACTAAAACCAACAAGAACAAAAGGCAGGGTAGCATAGGCATCCACCATATCACACTATGGAATCTTGTACCCATAAATATGATCATCCTAAAATACTCTACGAAGAGCATCAGTCCCACCCTGCTTTGAAGAATCATATAGCACAAGGTCACTGACAACAGGAATCCTCAAAATCCACCAGACATCCTCAGGAGTGACGGTCATCTCGCCAGTAGGAAGGTGGAAGGTATTATGCTCGCTATGTCACCTCTTTGCTAGGGCTATCAAAAGACCCCAATTAATCCTAATCTAGGGCATAGATAAGAGAAAAGACAAACCACAACACATAATCACTGCTATCTCAGGCTGCACTAGTTGCGGTAGCAAATAAAAATTCCTAGGAAACTGCTCTTGAACTTGTAGGTTCATCAAAGCCTCCTATCATCACGAAATGTTGAAAGTCAGTAATCTTTGCCAATTCATAAAACATCAATTAGCCTATTAAATCTAAATAGGTCTGGTGAGACTTTGATTAGATCTTGTGAGCAACCATCAATCAACCTCGCATATCATGAGGTCAAATCACCAATCTTAAAAATTGTACCTCGCCTATCATGAGGTCAGTTAATCAGATCAACCTCGCCTGTCATGAGGTTTATCAATGAATTATAATTAATCCTCGCCTATCATGAGGTTAATTATTTTCAATCAATCATCAAACCTCGCCTATCATGAGGTTAGACATCATATACTCTACTGAGATCATCAATCATATAAAATCAACGACTGACACGATCGTAAACGAAAAAAAAAATCAAGGACAAAATTGACATAATACATCATTCTGACTTAGATGCACTAAAACAAAGTTTTTATGTGCCACAATATTCAATGAACCATTAAAATGACTCAATGCGCTAAAATAGGCGGCGAAAGTGCTAAAACATTCAATGCACCATTTCACTATGTCAACACGCCACTTCAAGCAGTCAAAGCACTAAATCACCGGATGCGCTATTTCATCTAACCTATGCGCTACAAAATATGACCTAAGCATTGAAATAACCTATGTGCTACTTTAGCCCACTTATGCACAACACTATCTGACCTAGGTGCTAAAACTACAGTCGCGCTAATTCATCCTATCAACGTGCTAAATTAACTGACCTATGCTATATTCTAATTGATGCGCTAAAACAAAAATTGAATGCGCTACTTCGGGCTTCAAATGCGCTAGAAGAATTGAAAAATTTAAAATCCAAATTAAATGCATGAAAAATGAAAAACACAAAAAATGAGCAGGTTCACAAGTACGTACCAGAGGTCTGTAGGCGGTCGGGCAGTTGTGTCGATGCACGCGCTCGAAACGGTGAGTGTGGTAAGGGATTGGCATTTTGCTCCAAAGGCTCAAAATCACTCTCTCTCAAAATTTCGAAACTCCAATTGCACAAATGAATTCCAAATCACCTTTTTTAGCTTTTTAATAGAGTGATTAAAAGGGATTATAATGGGATTTATTTAACTTACTTTCAAAGGAGGTTTTTCATAATTCATCACAAGGGAATCTTTCAAACTGATTGTCGGGAGATAAATTATTTCATCATCAAAACTTTATCAAATCATTAGAAAATCATGAAAAATCATATTTTTTTTTGAAAATTTCCAAAAATCCAAAAAATAAAGAACTCATCAATTTATGGGGGCATATATCCATCATCACCGAAAATTCAATGTCTGGGGCATATCTGATTTTTTTTTGTCGATACTAGCAGCAACAACAAAATTTTCTTTGAAGCAATGCGTAAACACATCACTTCAAAGAGGGAAAAAATGTATACACCTAAAAATGGTCTGAATAATTTAATTAATTAAATATAATTTTATTTGATTAATTAACCTTTAATTCTTCTACTATTAAATAAATAGAGATATTTATTGATATAGTTTATCTTTTAATTCTTCTATCTTTATTATATTATTTCATCTAAATTAAATAAACAAATTTAATAGTTTTGTTTTATTTAATTATCATGATTAAATTCTTCTATTAATTATGTTCTATCTTAATCACACCATTTCATAAAAATTAAATAAAAAAATTTAATACTTTGTTTCATTTAATTATCATACTTCTTCCATATTTATTTAATAAACATAGACTTCTATAGTTTTGTTTTATTAAGTTAAATATCCTCTTTTCCTAAATTGAATAAATCCAAATATTCAATTGAAAAATATTCTACAACTAATCATATCCACCTACCAAATTAGATAAGAAATGTCTAATTTAATTCATCTAAACCTTCATGGGAAAATCTGGAGACAAATTTGCAGGCAACTCCTTCATCTTCTTCCATCGATTATTCCTATCATCATGTTGAATATTTTTGTGGGGAGGAACAATCTCCATAATCAGCTCAAACTCCTTCATCCTTAACCATTGAATTTCAAGATTGAATCCAGACCTTTGCTGTGCTGCCCCTTCACAAATATGCTACTGAGAATCTATATATACAACCTCTTTCTACAAAAAAAAATCCCAACTTTGTGCAAACTTACTCTGTAGGAATATCAATTGAGCAATCATGCATTTTATCATTTAATAATCAAGCATTTAGTAATACCATTATCATAGCATTTTAGCATAGAATCAATATCACGACTTTTCATTTAGCTGCATCATAATTTACTGTAGCTTCTTTTATCAAGTTTCATGTCAATTTCGATTACAATAGCTGCATCAATATCATTTAACCATCATCATATAGGATTAGATTCCTATATTTAGCAGGATCTCATTCTCTAGATTGACATTTTAACAGTCTCAATGCTTACCAAATATGAGAGCCCTATGATTTAATAAATATTTGGAGATAAAGAGCAATATGACGCTTTCAGGAGTTTTATTGTTTTAATTAGATTAATATTTGTTGATTCTCTTGATATAATGTCTTATTAAGAAGTGTTTTTTGTTATTTTACTCATTACTTATTCCACACTTACAAAGTGTGAATATGATACATAGAGTACAAATGTGCTATGGTAGAGATGTTTTTGATCACTTTTCTTGTATCTACTTATATTGTTACAAAGACCTACAACGAAAATAAAGACTAGAAATTTGATTTTTGGTGAAAAAGTGCAAAATTTAAATTGAAGATCACATTTGAGTTCTTTAAAATAAGATATGGATATGTTTTATTGTTCTTTGGGATGTTTTTGATCGTTTTATGCAAGTAGTGAGTTCCATGACATTTAACTTTCTTTAGAGAATTTGTCAAACACTTGGCATGCATCCTTTAAAATCCCACATGTATCATAAAAAATGGTAAGCCTCGCACGTAAAAATGAATAGAGCATGTATAGATTCCCAAAAAAATCACATAAACCCTGACAATTGACTTAACTTAAGATTCTACATAAATTGTGTTATTTTTTCAACAATAACAATGAGGAAAAATGGACAAAATTTGAAGGAAAAATATTACCAAACCCTACCGAAGTAGAAATTTTATAAGATAGGGAAATATTTTAACACAAGTTGATATGCTTCAAATCCGTTAAAAAATGTAAC
The DNA here is from genome assembly GCA_007115665.2 of Sequoiadendron giganteum. Lineage (NCBI taxonomy): Eukaryota > Viridiplantae > Streptophyta > Pinopsida > Cupressales > Cupressaceae > Sequoiadendron > Sequoiadendron giganteum. The sequence goes on along the minus strand of CM021102.1, from coordinate 786,237,252 downwards.
AAGGTACATACCAAATTTCCTATAACCCCCATTGCATAATTTTTTATTTATGATATTTTACAACTTAAATAAAATAAATAAACCTCCATGAAAAAAAATTAACACATAAAATAGGATATTAAAAATGATAAATATATATTCCACTGAAGTAGCCAAAGCATAGCTAAAGTGACTTAACTACATATATCTATATATTCTTGTTAGTAGGGTACATGACAAAAAGTAAAAGTTACTGTAACTCACTGCAAAGGACTTGTGGAACATTAGGCCAACAAGGAAGATAGACGAAGGGGTACCCTATAAGGGTCACATCTCTAGAAGAGACTATGCAGTAATATATGTATGTAATAGATGAAAAAGTAGAAAGATATCATACATATGCGATAGGATAAGATGAGATAATATAGGAATAAAGGATGAGACTATAATACGATGTAGAGATAAAGACCTACTAATTTAATGATTATCTCAATATATATAAATGGAGTTATAAAGATTCAATGGATATATGTGGTATGAATGATTAATATAATGATGGAAAAAGTATGCCTTTTACTTGCTTGAATTAGGAATAATTAATGACAAATTGGACTTAATATCGCCTTGATCTATTGTTGTAATGTGTTTTACACATTCACATTAGGTTTTGGCCCTTTTAAAGCTAAATAAACCCAAATTTTCCTTAATTTAGTGTTGTAAAGTGTATTTATTTACACCATCAAATTAAATTTAGGAGGCTTGTAAAATAAATGGACCTAATCTAGTGTTGTAATGCGTTGTACAAATTCGCATGGGATTTTGGGCACTTCTAAGCTAAATAGTCCTAATTGTGCCTTAATTTAATGTTGTAAAGAGTATTTATTTACTCTTTCACATTGAGTTTTGGGCCCTCTTGCATTTATGACCTTAATATCATCATTAATAAGCACCTAAGACCCTATATTGTGCATCCCAAGGCACATTTCAATCAAAATTATGATAATATCAACAAATAAACTTAATTTCTTAACAACTTGACACTTTTGCCACCTAAAAAGGCCTTGTGGGAATGACACACAACCTTGGGCATATAAGTCCCACCTAGGTGGGTGGGACCTATACACCAAGTGTGGTTTATGAGTCCCATTTGGCCCCTTTTTAGGGTTTTGAGTGAGAAAATCTGGGTTTTAATTTCAAATTTCATGAATGTCGGCCTGTGGGTTCAAATTAATGGGATATTAGATGGACTGCCTCTATAAATGAGCTCTCAAATCATTATTTCATGATATCAAGTCAAGCACTCAAGAGTTAAGTATTCCAATACTTCACAAGATCACCTAGAGAGCATTCAAGATCACTTCTAAGGCATTCAAGGGTAGATTCTTCATCATTTGTTGCAGAAATTCAAGATCCATCATCATGTCAAAGATATCAAGCATCAAGCATGTTGTTGAACTAGTGTTGTGATGTTGCATCCAAGATCCAAGGTGAAGAATTGTTCTACACTTATCTCAAGATCTAGATCTACATCCTTCATGGCCATTTCATGTTAGATTACAGATTTACAGGACATCATTCAAGGTATAATTTCTCATGTTTCATGTTTCATGTCCGTATTTCATTGTCTCATCATTTGGTTTTGTGTCGCCAAAAAATGTAGCCTTGACACTTTTCACTCATTTTGGCCTTTTCCCTTGGATTTTGGCCTTGTTTTGCTTAGATCTAATGCTGTAGTGTGACCAACACATTCACATTAGGCCTTGAACGCTTGCAAATCAAAAATAACTTAACAAAGTTCTACAAGTGTGTTGTGAAGTGTTGTAACACATTTCCCCACTTTTTTAGGACTTTTCTACAATAGTTCACCTAAATAACCCCTTTCTAGGCCTTAGTCTAAAGTGTTGTAAGGTTTTGTAATTGACTCTTGCACTTTTCTAGGCTTGTCGTCACTAATTCAACCCCTTTTCATGTTAAATTTGCCCCTTAATGTACTTTTAGGCTCGACTTAAGTGTGTTTCGGGAGGCAAGCCTGATAATCATCATTAACCACCACTTAATTCCCAACCAACACTTGAAAATGTTGAAGTGGACTAGGTCGCCACCTTGGCTGGCCTAGTCCCTTTTGACATAAAATTTAAATTTAAGACAAAAACCTAATGGGAATTTGCCTCCAAAACCCTAAGGTCGTCCTATCATGTGTCATTTTCAGGAAAATTAGGGCAGAAATTGTATAAATAAGGGATTTCATCCTCATTTCACCCCCTCTAACATCATTTTTCATCTTCGCAAGCACTGAAGAAATCAAGCACTAAGCACTTCAAGAAATCTCCATTGGAGCTAGTTCTTGCATGCTGCAGACATCTTCAAAAAATAATTTGGTGAGCATTCACATTGTTTATCATTCAATCATCTCTCCTTTTATTTCTATTTCATTTGGGTTTGACTAAGAAATATTTTCCTTCTCTTTGCATGCGTGTTTTAAAGGTTGTATGAAGATTTGACAAGGAGAAAAGTTTCTGAAGAGGGTTCCATCATTCCATCTACATCAACCCACATCATCGAACCCTAGGAGGAGGAAAAATGACAACTTGTAGGTCATTTTCTGAAGATTCGGACATAGGTATCTGTCAGAGAAGGAAGTGCAAGTGGGGCCATAAAAATTCAAACCTTGAAACTCCCAAAAGTACCAAGAGGACTCGGTCACCATCATTGGAGACCTTGTCCCTCTAGGCTTGCAAAAGGGTTTTAACATTTGTGGATAACCTTTTACCAAAAACCCATTCTGGCACAGTTTTCGAGAGGAGGACTAGGTCGCCCATTTTGGCGTATGTGTCCCTATGCAGATTTCCAGTAGATTCCAGAACACTCCAGAGCTCCTCTTCTGCAACTTTCCATTCCCAAGTGCACAATCTCTATATTTTCGAGTTTCCTTCTAGATTGCATACATTTAGGTCATTTAGTTTAGCTTGCATATAGATTTACATTTGTTTTTTTTTTACATTTCATTAGTTTAGTTTAGTTTCATTTCATCACTTAGCCACACTCCACATAGACAACACAACGTCATCCAAACCCTACCCTTTGAATGAACTCACCAAGAAGATTATCATTAGTGTGAAAGAGAGCCCATTCCTTTTAATCAAGTGCTCCTAGGTGAAAAAATCTAGGAGCCTATTTGGGGGAATCCTCTTACCCTTCTTGAATCATCTTTTTGGTGGTTCATTTTGGTGAACCCGACCATAGACCACTTGTTAATCTTCTGATTTTTTCATTTCATCTTAGGACAAAACTTGCATTGTATTAGGATTTTTGCATTGTTTGCATCCTAGGGTTCATAAAAAGTACATTAGTGAAAAGTTCATGTTAGATTGCATTTTGTATTGCATCCTCATTAACAAAAATACAAAAAAATCTATCTTTTCATTTTGTACTTGCACTAGAAAAGCATTAAAATTAGAAAAAGCATTCAAACTTTCAAAAATTGTCAAAAAATTCACTGTTGGGGCTAAGTCACCACATTGGGTGACCTAGTCCTCTTGCACATTTTGCACAACATTTTATGTCATTTCTAACACCTTATCTACACTTCTATCTACTGTAATTGTCTTTCTGTTTTTGTTCCCAAATTTTCTCTTTTACTCAATTTCTTGCACTTAGTTTGTTTTCATTATGGCCATGTCTTTCAAAATGTTCCAGATGTCCTTCAAATCCCTTGTAGACATGTCAAGCTGTGCCTTTGACACTGATCCCAATGACCTTGAACCCACTCCTGCTCAATCAACTCCAAATGAATGTCCTCCTTGTGAAGTTGACATCATTGGAGATGATAATGCTAGCATGCATCAGTTCCTTAACGAATGCCTTGACAACCTTGAAGCTAATGCTTCTTTCTATCCATCCATAAACCAACCTGAGATTCCTAACATGTCATCCCTCGAGACATTTGGTTATCTCCATCTTGAAACAACCAATGCCCCTCGGTTCCCTCTACAAGGTGAACCTAGCTCTTCTAAACGTGTCACTACTCAACCCTTTTACCATAACCAAGTGACTAATCCTCCAATTAATCTTCAAAAAACCTATGGAAAAGGGTTTACCATTTTAAGAAAGCAAGGTGGTGGTACAACCAACGAACATCAAATACACCAATTTTATGAACAATTATCACCTGAGGAACATACAACAAGAATCAACTATCAAGATCCCCCTCATGACAATGTGCCTCCTAGAGAATATCTTCGGATCCATGATGATGACATGGTAATATTTGATTCCCCTCCTGATTTGTATGTTCTCCTTCCTAAAGAACACCCACCATCCCCTAATCTCACCAAAGACACTCCTAAGACCATCTCAGAACCTCTTGCCCTAATATCCTCTTTTGAAGTTGGGGAATCTAGCTGACACAAGAGACTGTATAAATTACAGAAACTTAAACTTCATCTTCATCCACCACCTGAATGTGAGAGAATATTAAAAATACTCCTAAACAAAGGACTCATTACATTGCCTCCTCGCAATAGGTTGGTGATCTATCCAAAAGATGATAATGCACCACATTGTTCTTATCATTGTGTTCTTAGCCATAGAAGCAATGAATGTCAAGTCATTTGAGAGAGATACTGAGAAAGTATCAATTTCATGGCAATAATTGTTATCCAATCAACCATGAATTACTACCACACACCCTCTCATGTAATAGTTATAGAACATTCCCTTCTCACTATTACATTACCTTTTTCCCATCACCCAACTCGGCTCACTCTTTCCTTGTACTCAATGGGGGCAAGAGGTTGTTATCCTTACCCTAGTAATGCATTTGTCCTTGTCCCTTAGATTTGTTGTTCACCTCCCGCTTATACCCACTAAGATTTGGAGGCGGATGACTCGCTTAATGGTTGACTAACACTTGCCTTACTAGTATTGTGCATGTTTCTTTGTAATGTGTTCCCTGTACTGTTCTGTCAGATGTTTTCTCTCTCTTTATGACTTTCTTCTATTTGTCTCTTGCTTCTCCTATATGTTGTACTTTCATTTCACTTTTCATTTTTCCTTTTTTCCTTCCATTTGGGGATGATGCAAGGCATTGAGACTGCAATGTCTCCTTCATGTTGACCCAAATGGAACCCTTTTCCATTTCCCTTTCCCTTTCCCTTTTTGTTTTTCTTTTTGCCTTCCATTTGGGGATGATGCAAAGCATTGAGACCATAATGTCTCCTTCATGTTGACCCAAATGGAACCCTGTTCCTCTTCGCTTTTAATTTTTCCTTTTTGTCTTCCATTTGGGGATGATGCAAGGCATTGAGACCGCAATGTCTCCTTCATGTTGACCCAAAAGGAACTCTTTTCCTTTTCGCATTTCATTTATTTTTTTCCTTCCATTTGAGGATGATGTAAGGCTTTGAGACCGTAATGTATCCTGCATGTTGAATCAAAAAGGCTCTTTTTCTTTGTTTTTTCCTTTTGATTTTTGTTGTCCTTTTGGGGACGATGCAAAGCGTCGAGACATCCTATGCCTCTTCCATGTGTACCCAAAAATGACTCCTTTTTATTTTGTTTTGTTTTCACTCTCTCTGTGTTCTTCCCATTCTATATATTTGGGGGAATAAAAACACTTATGTTCTCTCTAAACAAATAATTGTAGCAACAAATATACTAACCCCAAATCCATAGATCCCTCACGTGTTTGTGGTTTTTCATTTTTGGTGCACCCCCCCCTTCCTATTTTCTTTCACATGACATAGCCTCCCTTGGAAACATATGACTTGGCGTAGGGTTTTCAAGTTAGATCTCATGTCCCTTTTTTCTTTTTTCCTTTCTCTACTTTAAAGAAGTTGCTCACAAAATGATGTGTAGCAATTCCTTTAAAGTGGGGCATACATTGGAATTATTTACTTTTTCATTTTATTTTCTTTGCCCTTGGTTCCTAGTGCAGCCTTATTACTTCATACGATGTGTTCCTCACTTTGTGGATGACATTGTGTGTAATGTCCTTCATGAAAGTGACCTATCTTAGCATATTACATTCCTCTTAGTGGCCTGATGTGACGCACTGCATCCCCTAAGTTATGAATTTTCTATTATTTGATTGGCTCTCTCTTGGATACATTAGAAACAATGTTCCCTCAGTAAAAGACCTCACATGAATCACATAAGACTCCTTAAAATACTCTCTTTTTGCTTTTTTACATTTTACATTTTCGCATTTTTGCACATTGCATTTTACATTTCTCTCATTCCTAGCCACCTTGCGTAACACAACTTGCATGTCTGTGGTCCCTTGTCTTTTGTGGCACCTTATCAAAATTTTCAGGAGGCATAACTTTGGTATGGTTGAGCAGGAAGCCCAACTAGCAGCATGACTTTCCCCATAGCCACCTTTGTGTGTGTGAGTGCATACCAATCGAGTGTATGTTTCTCACCCTTTTGGGCCTTCTCACCTATTAGACAACTGAAAGTCTCGTCGCCCCAAAGTGAGTACATCTCCCTTTCAAAAAAATAGCCTAGATCTGATCCACAACTAGCTGGACAAACGATTGAAGCTTGATTTGACTCTCCCTCTCTCTTCATTCCTTCACATCACTTTCTTGTGTGATATTTTGTGCTTATGTTTGGTTTTCCATGGGATCTTGATCTTGGGGGCTTGATCATCCCTCTCGATTGTAGTCATCTCATCTTACTAGCATGAATACATTGACCCCTCTCGATATGCACGACTTGGATACTTTAGTGTGAGTTTGAAGCAAATTTGTCCTCTCACTAAAGTGGGGGCTAAATGTGTCGCCAAAAAGTGTAGCCTTGACACTTTTCACTCATTTTGGCCTTTTCCCTTGGATTTTGGCCTTGTTTTGCTTAGATTTAATGTTGTAGTGTGGCCAACACATTCACATTAGGCCTTGAATGTTTGCAAATGAACAATAATTTTAACAAAGTTCTACAACTGTGTTGTGAAGTGTTGTAACACATTTCCCTGCTTTTCTAGGAATTTTCTATAATAATTAACCTAAATAACCCCTTTCCAAGCCTTAGTATAAAGTGTTGTAAGGTTTTGTAATTGAACCTTGCACTTTTCTAGGCTTGTCATCACTAATTCAACCCTTTTTCATGTTAAATTTGCCCCTTAATGTACTTTTAGGCCTGACTTAACTGTGTTTCAGGATGCAAGCCTGATAATCATCATTAAACAACACTTAATTCCCTACCACCACTTGAAAATGTCCAAGTGGAGTAGGTTGCTAGCTTGGGTGACCTAGTCCCTTTTGACATAAAATTCAAATTTAAGATAAAAAGCTAATGGGAATTTGCCTCCAAAACCCTAAGGTCGGCCTATCATGTGTCATTTTCAGGAAAATTAGGAAATAACTTGAATAAATAAGGGGTTTCGTTCTCATTTCACCCCCCCAACATCATTTTTCATCTTCACAACCACTAAAGCAGTCAATCTTCACAAGCAAACATTCAATCACTAAGCACTTCAAGCAATCTCCATTGGAGCTGGTTCTTGCATGCTGAAGAAATCTTCAACAAAGGATTTGGTGAGAATGCACATTGTTTTTCATTCAATCATCTCTCCTTTTATTTCTATTTCATTTGGGTTTAATTACTATCATGGGGTTTGACAAGGCAAACCCCTAATCTCTAACCCTAACATTTTCCTTCTCTTTGCATGTGTGTTTCAAAGGTTGTATGCATATTTGATAAGGAGAAAAGTGTTGAAAAGGGTGCCATCATTTCATCTACATCAAACCACATCATCAAACCCTATGAGGAGCAAAAAGGATAACTTGCAGGTCAATTTTTGAAGATTCAAACATAGGTATCTATCAGAGAAGGAAGTGCAAGTGGGGCCCTACAAATTCATACCTTTAAACTCCTGAAAGTACCAGGAGGACTAGGTCGCCATCATTGGTGACCTTGTCCTTGTACTAGGCCTAAAAAAGGGTTTTGACATTTGTGGATACCCTTTAACCAGAAACCCATTCTGGCACAATTTTTTGGGAGAAGGACTAGGTCGCCCATTCTGGTGTAAATGTCCCTGTGTAGATTTACAACATATTCTAGAGCACTTCAGAGCTCCTCTTCTCTAACTTTCCATTCCTAGGTCCACAATCTCTATATTTTCCAGTTTCCTTCTAGATTGCATACATTTAGGTCATTTAGTTTAGCTTGTATATAGATTTACATTTGTTTTTGTTTACATTTCATTAGTTTAGTTTAGTTTCATTTCATCACTTAGCCACACTTCACACAGACAACCCCAATGCCATCCAAACCCTACCCTTTGAATGAACTCACCAAGAAGGTTATCATTAGTGTGAAAGAGAGTCCATTCCTTCTAATCAAGTGCTCCTAGGTGAAAAACCCTAGGATCCCATTTGGGGGAATCCTCTTTCCCTTCTAGCATAATCATCTTTTTAGTGGTTCAGGTTTAATTACCTCAAAGGGGTTTGACCAAGGCAAACCCCCATTTACTAAAAATTCACAAATTTTTCTCTCTCTACATGTGTGATTGCAGATCTATGTGTCTTGGAGCTTGAAGATCACTTGAAGATTAGGTTACAAGCTTAGAGAAAGTTTTTGGAGTTGGTCCCTCATTGGCAAGGTTGCTATCTTCACAAAAAGGTCATCTACAGGTCCAAAATTAAGGTTTTAGATCTAGAAATCAGTTTGGAAGGAAAGAGCAGAGATTGGAGCACATATCTGAACTTTGAATTCTCGAAAAATAAGAATGGGACTGATACGCTAGAAGTGGCGTATGAGTCCCACTACAAACATTTTTGTAGATTTTTGTAGTTCCGAATACCTTTTTTCTAGAAACCTGTTATAGACAAGAAACCCTGATCTGGGATTGATACACCTAGACTGGCGTATGAGTCCCAATAGGGAAAAATTTCAATCTTTTCAACATTTCAAAGCTTCATTTAGTCTTCTTCAATTTCCAGGTGCACACAATTCATCTTGCAATTCTTTGTTTGAATTTATATGCATTTTTGGGTCATTTAGTGAAGTATTGCACCATATTTGGTTTAAGAATTTTGATTTGCATTGTATTTGTCTTTCCAAGACCTAGCTTGGTGGTGAACCCCTCATTAGTTCACAATTAGACCTTAGGGCAACCTTATTGTCAGTTCTCTTTCCCCTTTTTTTGATTGGATTGAGATCTGTAGGGTTTTCCTTCAATGAGATAATTGGAAAGTGGGTTTTCTTGATGTCCTAAACCATATGAAAGCATATTACCCATTTTACCGTTATTTAATTTTGGTAAACCTGCATTTAGAACAATTCAATTTCTAATTTGGAGTACATCATCATCCTAGATCTTGCTTGCATTAACATTATATTAGGGTTTGCATTAGTTAATTGGCATTATAGGGTTTAGAAATATTACATTACTGAAAGTGCATATAGCTTTTATTTTTTCATCTCAAATAAGATCAAATCATATAAAATCTATATTTTCACTTAGGTTATAGCTCATACAAACTAAAAAGCAAAAAAAAAACACTTAATGTTTTTTGAAAATTGTGAAAAAATGCTAACTAGGACTTATACGCCCCTCTGGGCGATTTAGTCCCAGTCCAAATTTTAAATTGCCTTTTACAACATTAAAAACCTTATTTCTATGCTTGCTAATATTGCTGGTAACATATAGTATAAATCTGGAAAGTTTCGATAACTTCCATTTTATGTATCTAGGTCAAAAACATCAATTTAGGGTAGTCATTTTTGAAATCATTTCAATAGCAAAAATCATCAGATCTGAAAATGTTCACATTTCTGAAACTTTGCATCATATGGATAAAAGTAATTTTCACTTTTGCATATACAATTTTTACATTCATAAAAAAATTCATAATTTTGATAAAAGTGCTTTTCATTTTTGGATATACATTGTTTGCATTCTTAAAGTCTTCCATATATTGGATAAAAGTACTTTTCATCTTTGGATATACATTGTTTACATTCTTGAAGCATTGCATAAAATGGTTATAAGTAATTTTCATTTTTTTCAAACAATATTAATACCTTACATTTCTAGGCATGCTAAGAAAAGGTTCATATCCCCTTCCTATGCAAGTGTTTTAGTGACAAAGAATACAACCTTGGAAAATACTAACGATCATATTTGTTCTTCTCCTAATATCTCTCCTATTTGTGAAGAAGAATTTTCATGTGAGAAAAAAAATCAATCAGATTTTTGAGAGTCCTAGTTGTTTCTGTCCTCTTACATCTCTTAGTGGACAAGACATTGATGAACAAGAGGACACAACCATAGGTAATCATGATGATCGCATAACACAACAAGATACCATTGAACCTTCAATTAGTCTACATCCATCTCCCAACATCTTCCCCTCTTGTGATAGTGAGGATATGTTGGTGTTAGATAATCAAGCCTTTAAGTTATATGACAACCCTCTTCATGTTTCTTCCCCTACCTATCCTATTTTGGAAAACATTATGGGACAAAGGAGTGAAAATTTGGACAATATTGAAAATCAAATTTTTTCTTCTCCTAGTATCTCTCCTAGTTGTGAAGAATATAATTTGATCTTAGAAAACATAATTGATGAAAGTCATGAGAGCCTTAGTTTCCCCTTTCCCCCTAGGGAAAACATTATTGAACAAGAAAACACCATCATTGATAAGCAAGAAAATATAACCATTGATATCTCCCTTACTTGTGATGAAGTGATTTTAGAAGAACCAACCTTTAAATTTCATGAACATCTAGTTTGCAGTTCTCCTAAAAAATATCCTCCTAGGGAGGATATCATAGTGCAAGAGAATGTGAAAATTGACACGTCTTTCAAACTTTAAGGCTTCCATAGATGAAGATGATGAAGTAAAATTAAATTCCTCTTCACTAAGAGATCATGAAAATAAAGACAATTTTGTTGAGGTTATGACAACACAAATTGGATCTCCTTTACTTAGTGAGCCTCGTAAGTCACCTCCCATTAGTGAATCACATAAGAAAATAAGAGGTTTCTTGAAATCTATGATGCAATCTAATAGTAATAATATTTTACAGCAATGAAGTTATAACTTAGTTTCTCAAACATGTAGGAAACCACAAACCATTCCCATTTCATTACCATCACCTCAACATATTTTTCCTAGTGATCCTCATTTACCTTTTCATAATATAGTTGAAGATATTAAGAAGACTCCCACTAATATATCCATATGGAAAATTATTCAACTATCACCTACATACAATTGCTTATTTCAAGAAATATTGCAAATAAAGTAGGAGTATATCTAAGCTTCTATGAAATTGAATAATGTACCATCCTCCTTTCATCCTACACAAGTTACACAGTAAAAAACAACATTTCCTAAACATGAATTACCCTCAATTGAGATTCAAAACAAAAATGAAGCCTTGATGATAAAGGTGATCATTAATGAAACCACAGTTAAGCACACTCTCATAAACAATGGATCAGATCTTAATGTTTCTAGCATTGGCCTCCTAGACAAAATTGACGCGGACAAGAGGCTTATCCAACTTAATGATGTTTATATTTCTAGCTTTGAAAATGTTAATAGGAAACCATTAGGAATTATCACATTACATATTGAGGTTAGATATGTAGTGTTTCCTACACCTATCCATATCATGCGGGGACATCTTTCATACAATCTTCTCCTAGGGAGACCATGGATTCATGCTATGAAAGGAGTCGCATCTAATCTTCACTATGCAATGAAATATGAATACAAGAACAAGATATATGATTGAAGCAGATGAACAAAGCTATAAATCATATGATCATCACTCCAACTTCAAAATTTGAAACTATAAAAGTTGATGTCAATCCTAATCCACCCACAAAAAAATCTAGTGATAATTGGGGGTTGTTAGATTTTACACCTCATTTCAATAAAGAATTCACTATCTCACCCTCAAAGTCCAAAGAGTCATATACAAATGATTCCTTTTCAGATACAAGTTCTAGTGACGATTGGGGCTATACACCTTCATTTATAGGAGAGTGCAAAATATCACAATCTAAACCAAAATAACCTTGTCTTTCATTTTCTCAACTTGGTTCTACAACATTACCCCATGGTGGTGATGGGGGCTATATAACCCCCATCTCTCATAAGGGGACGATGCATAACTTTAAAAAGGATTTGTGTTCTGGTGAAGAAGTCAATCCTTCTCAGAAGCATAAACCCCCTTCATATGAGTTGAAATATTGTTATGGTATTGGATACAATCTCCCTCCTAAACATGGATACAATGAACATACGAAGCAAACTGATAAACCATACTCTTTCAAGAAATATTTAGGTTTACCACCTTTATCTCTCTTTTCATCTAAGGCCTTATCATTTAGTGTGTGTATGACATCTTATGCAAATAAATGAATATTTTCTACTACTGATCAAGAAGGTATCTTGTAAAGACTCCTCCAAGATCATTTGATATTGTGTGCAGGTTTTTTATCTAAGCCTAAAAATGCAAAACTTAAAGAAATGCAAACAAAGAAAACACAAACAACACCTCACGATTAGGCCTAAGTTGAAATTGAAAAAATGCAAGAAAAGAATGATGTTACCTTGCCCAAGTTGATCGGTTGGTTGGCCCTATTGATCGATCGATTTTGTGTGCTCCTTCAATGACAAGTGACCTAAAAATGGTTGCAAAATGAAGTAGAGGTGATGAAGAATGCAATGGTGCAAGTGGGTATTTGGATGAGTGTTGTATGTGTATGTAATGGAAGCTTGAAAGTTGCAACAATGGAGGATGAATGCAAGTGCTTGAGAGTGCTAAGTTGAAAGTTGAGTTGCTAGAGTGTTGAAAAATAAACTTGGTGAATTCTTGCAAATGAGGGAAAATCCTCTAATTTTAGGGGAAAAACCCTTAGGAAATCAATGGTCAAGATGTAGCCACCTTAGACAAGATCAAGGGCTTGTGTGAGTTGAGAGCTCACAAGCCCTCACATCTTGACATGTGGCAAATGATATGGCCAAAAGGGAATGAGGAGGAGGTACTTTCTAGTACCTTAGGATTAGAAAAGATATCCTCATAAAGGAGGTCCTTGTCCCTATGTGGGTGATGCGATATTTGGGGAATTTGAAAATCCCTTAAAGTCCTTGGAGGAATAAAAGTGAATTTCAAATTCACCTTGGGAAGGGGCTGCCTTCTCCAAAAAGAGAAGAATTTAATAAAAGAGTTGACTTGTGAAATGCCATAAATGGCATAGGGATTAGGTTGACCTAATCAAGTGATTAATTTGTGCAAATAAAGGGATCAGGTGGTAAATGAAGAATTAAGGCAAGTGGGTTATAATGGAGGATGTGGCATTAATCCCAATTAAGGGTGTGCACATCCATAATCATAGATTAATTAGATTAATCTAGGTTAAGGATGGGTTATGGAGGATAGGACAAGGAGAGAAAAAATAATGAATTTAAAATTGGTTTAAATTCATAAAGATTAAATGAGTAAATTAAATAAATGAGAGTATTTATTTAATTCAAAGAGGAAAGGGCTAATGACAAAGTATTTAACTAATTGAATTAAATACCTTAGGAATGTTAGAGAAAAGGGGAACACTAATTAAACAAATGATTTAATTAACTTTGAAGAACATGAAATGGATGGATGAAGGGGACGGATTTTACCTTTTGTGAGAGGTCAAATTTGGATGTCTACATTTTGCCTTTCTTTGAAATATTGTTAGAATAACAGTGTTTCGAAGAAGAATAAAATATAGGTGACTTGATATAGGAATAGGCTAGAAGAGTGATGCCCCAGTGTAGGAAGGATGGTATGAAGTGTGAAATGAAAGAACATGCCCAGTGTTGCGGGAAAGTGGATAGGATGAAATAATGGAGGAAAATGATAGGGTATGCCCCCTCAAGAGGGTAGATGGAGAAGAGAAAGGGGCCCCAGGAAACTTCTTGATATGAAGAAACAAAGGGTACCACATGGAAGAGCTCAAAAAACCTAGAAAAATGTCTTTTGAACAGAGTGACATAGATGAACAAGGTGAAAATGGTGGCCTGCAGAAGATAGAGGATTAATCAGAGGAAAATAAATTTAAATAAAGGGTAAAAAATACCCAAAATTTGAAAAAAGTAAAAAGTGAATATATAGTAATTTTTGGAAATTACTATTCACCATTTTCACTGTTGGAGATTGAGGGAGTCAGAAAGAGAGAGAAGAAGGTGATGAGGATGGACCACGGGTATGATAGTGGGGATGACAACACGTCCGAGGACGCAATCATCCACCGAGGTGAGGAGATACGACAGTTCTACTTCAATCGTACGGTACCTCGCCAGGTTAGAGAAAAACCCACCTTTGTAATTTTGAGTTAATTTTGAAACGATATAGTAAATATAGGTTTTGGGTAGCTAGATTAGGATAGGATGGGAAATGGGTTGTTGAGGGATGGGTGAGTTTCCCATTTGAAGAGCCAAAATTTCCTCGTAAGGGTTTTGGCAAGAAGAGGTGAATCTAGGTGAATTTTTCTATTAAACAGGTGAATTCGCCCAAAGAAAAGGTGAAAGATCGGAGGTCGGGGGGTGAAACTGCCCCTAAAGGGGAAAATCTACCCCAAAACATGGGTGAATCTACCACAAAGGGTGGTGACGCCCCCCACGGAGGGGTGAATCTGCCACAAAGGGGTGAATCTGCCGCTATAGGCGATGGTGCCCCCTGTGGAGGGGCGAACCCGTTGCCACAGGTGGTGATGCCCCTTGCACAGGGGCAAACCCACTGCCATAGGAGGTGACGCTCCTAGTGAGCCCACCCCATAGGGCAGAGCCACCCCTGAAGGCGGGATCACCCCGCTAGTGGTGGTCCCACCCCAGAAGGTGGAACCGCCCTACTAGGGGCGGTCTCGCCTCAACTGGCAGGGTCACACCAAGCAAGGGGCATAAACACCCATGAGGGCGGGATCACCCCTTGTAGGGGTGGCTGCCCACACGGGGGAGACCGCCCCATAGGAGGGTCGAACCTGCCCTGGGGAAGGGAAAACCTGCTCCAGGGAAGGGCAAACGTGCCCCAGGGGGAAAGAGAAAAAAAAGAAAGAAGAAGAAAAAGAAAAAGAGGAAGAAATAGGAGAGGGAAAGACAAAGAGAAATATAGAGAGAGAGAGAAGAAAGGAAGATTATCAAGTAGACTATCCCAAGGTAGGGGGATATGGAATTAACAAGGCTAATATGCGATTTTATGGATGTAGGCATTTGATGTTTTATGCATGAGGGAGATACACTCTTCCGTGTTAGCAACAACCACCCGCACAATGAATGATGCAAATCACAAGGTGTTGGTGCAGGCGGGGCTATTACATATGTTGGGCTTTCCCAACATCCGGGCACATAGGGCATTGTTGATAGCCTTTATGGAGTGGTGGAGTTTGGAGACCTCCACCTTTCATCTCCCGACAGGGGAGATTACCGTAACTTTGGAGGATGTCTCAAGGATTCCGGGACTACTGATTACAGGACACATGGTTAGTTGGACAGGGTATGAGGCAAGAGAGGTGCTATGGATCTTGCTTGGATGGAGGAACCTTCCTATCTAGGGGATGGAGCTAGATCTAGACAAGTGCCTAGGATTGAGATTGCCAGCCTTAACACTATACCTTTGCGGGTTGATTAGCAGTATCTTGCTATCGGATTGGAGTGGGATGTTTTACAACCTCAAGGTTATTGAGATTGTGCGACACATAGTGGAGAGGCATGGGGGGGAGTTTGAATTGGGGACTTGCGTGCTAGCACAATTGTATAGGGACATGCACATAATGTGCTACAAAGGTTGAAGAGTATCAACCATGTGACACTCTTACAGATATGGGCATGGGAGCATATCAACGTGACCAGGCTAGAAATTGTGGTACACCAGATAGTGGACGATACCTTACTAATAGCCTACTAGTATGGGTCAGAGTATAGCTGGCGATTGTTCTATACAAACATTTGTGACTTAGAGGGGTGGAGGAGGAGATTAGATAATCTCCGAGAGGAGCATATCATATGGAGGCCGTACATGACATGGTGGTTTGCAGGATGGAGAGATGATGAGTAGAGGCATAGGGGTCATTTCTACTTTGTATGCTACATAATCGGGAGGGAGCCATACATTATTGAGCTCCATAGGGCAGACAGGGTGCTAAGACAATACATGATAGAGCAGGATATACTAGGAGCACCACAAAGGTTCATGCGAATTTCATGAGAGGTGTTATGGGGGACTCGCTTTTCATTGAGTTCACGAGGCAGATGTGGGAGGAGCAGCAGGCGACAATTTTTCCCAAGAGGACAATCGAGTTGGCAGACGCAGGGACCACAATGAGGTTTGTGGCATGGTGGGCTCGATATAGGCTGAGGAAGATGATGAAAGAGTACCTGATAGTAGGGGCTCAGGGATTTGGTTCAGAGGATGAGGTGAGGCCAACCACATAGAGGAGGGGGATGAGGAGAGACAATCATTAGAGGAGGGATGCCTTTAGGGAGGCAGAGGCTGAGGAGGAGAGGGATGATTAGATGGGAGGATAAGGAGATGTGATGGAGGTGGAAGTTTAATAGGTTCATCCTTTTGCTATGGTGCCCTATGTACCACCTCCACTAGAGGATCCAACTGTATTGTTGACAAGAGCTCTAGCGAGGCTACAGATTGCAGAGCAGAGACTAAGGGAATCTGAGATAGAGAGGGAGAGGCTACATGAAGAGGTGGAGAGGATGTATATCATAGAGAAGAGAGTCACAGAGCTAGAGTTTGATAGGGATATATTACGAGCAGAGATGGAGAGGTTACATACCATGGAGGATATGGATTTTAGGACCCTAGCAGATGAGGCAGGACATGATGTCTTGAGGTATGAGACAATGATATATGAGTTGGAGGGGAGGCTAGTGGATACCCAGAGGGAGTTGGAGGACAGGGGGAGGTTGATAGAGGAGCAGACGAGAGAGCGGGATTAGTAGAGGAGGGAGTAGGATGATCTCCAGGAGAGGACAGAGTGTGCAGAGGTAGCCATGGGATATTTAAGGGTGATCCTAGAGAGAGCCGAGGCAATAGAGAGGTTGATTCAGATGCTCCAGAGTGAGAGAGATACAGTCGTAGAGAGATTGGCACAACTGTAGGAGTGGTTAGATTAGATACAATGGGAGAGAGACATAGTAGTGGAGGGGATGACACTGATGTAGGGTTAGGTAGGTCAGCTATAGGGCGAGGGATACATGGTAGGGGAGGAGATGAGGCAAATATAGGAGGAGATAGAGCAACTGCGGGATGAGAGGGACATGTTAGTGAAGGAGATGACACAAATAAAGGGATAGGTAGAGCAACTATAGATGGAAAATGAGGCATGGGAGCAGGAGAGGATATTTCTGTCAAGGCTAGGAGACATGTATAGATCGGAGTGGGATATTGCAGGGATGCAGACGACAAAGAGTGCGATGAGTTCATGAGGGAGTCGAGCTACTACATGGCGACATACTTCATGGTGGTTCGAGATTCTTCATGTCATGCACCACCATATGTCTGAGTAGTACCATAGATGCTAGCACCATCCAGAATAGTGGGGACACAGACACGAGGCTATAGCAGCTACAAAGAGACTCCTCCACATAGGGCATCAGTGCTGGATTCACCGCCGAGGTTAGATGCATGCATCTCAGGGTTTAGAGGACAGTAGGGACGTGATCCCGATGTTTGACAGGTGCAGGCTGGATTGGTAGTGGATAGGGACATAGGTCATAGGTTCCACAATGCAGAGCACATAAAGAGCATCCTACTCATTGATGTGGTCCCTATTTTTGATTGGCATTTCGTACTTGTATTTTATTTGATGACATATGATGGACATGTATTCTGTATTATGATGAACATTATTATGGATGTGATTGTGGACTTGGGTATTTTTGATATTTATATATATGATGCGACACCCTTATTTATGTCATGCATTTATGATGTTATGGATTCTTATGTATGGATGTTTTTATTATGAGATGTGATTTAAGCCTAATTGTTATGAATAATCATGATATATGTATGCATTTATGATGATCGATGGGATATATATGATGCCTAACATGTGATGATGTAGGATGTGATGTATGATATGATGATGGACTAATGGTTTGTGATGCAGATGGAGATGCATGATATGTATATATGCTTGTTGATTTTATGATTTATGTCATGGGCTATATTATTATGATGTGTGAAATAATATAATGAAATGTAATGGATGAAACAAATGTAGTGTATGTGTATAATGTAATGCATGTAATGATATGGACTAATATGTGATGAAATAATAATAGAATGAATGCAATTTAAGATGCTTGGAATGAAAAAATATATTGCAATCTAAACAACTTAAAATGAATATGATAATGATTCTATGCAAGATAGGATGCAATTAAATGCCCTACAAACATGAGTATTTGAATTAAATTAACATGCACATGAGTGTAAATAAGGGAATGCATAGTGATGGAGGTGGGGTATTTGGGTTTAATGGCAAGTACTTTCCCTATAATGATTATAAAAATAAGGTGAGATGGACAGGGAGAGAAGGTGTGGAACTACACCTATCGAGACCATGTGGATCCTGAGAAGAAGAGGGGATGGGAAGTGATTGTTTGCATAACCAAAATCACTAGTCATAGGTTTGAGAAATATGGGGGGATAGATGCTATGCAACAAAATGATGTATGAAAATGAAATCATAATGCCATTTTCCAATTTAGGAGCACCGAGATTTACTATAGCAGAAGACACAAGATGCTAGAGTATGAGGAACTAAGGTAGGCATATGTCTAATGCAAAAAACAAACACAACAAACAAGAGAGGCTATCCCAATACCCCAAAGTCACAAGGACTTTGGTTGAGCCAGGAATTGAGATAACCACAAGCACAAAGCATGCCCCAACATACCAAAAGACCTAAAAGGACCTTGGTGGGGACCACGTGAGGCAACCAAGAAAACAACAAGCAAACAAAAGATCAAGATACACCCCTAAATTTACCAGTCAAAGCGCACCATGATTTGATGGATTGTGGTGACCCTGACGCGGTAGGATAGGAAGCTCTAATGATAAAAAACATGCCAAAAGCATCAAAAGATCACAATCAAATTCAAACATCCTTTTTCACAGGATCAAAAAGAGGGATGGGATTGACGAGGTCTGTTAGGAAGGATGCATCCTATTGAGACCAAAGATGGAGGCTGAGCTAAAAGATCAACATGACGCAGGATATTTGAAAAAAATAGAACCTGATGATAGTAGTGACATGTGTTTGTAATTACCAGCTATGATAGGGATGTACTTGATGACACAACAAGACCACAAGATGCATGACATGAGACATACACACCCTAAAGACGTAGGGGTTCGGGGGTCGATCAAAGATTAGTCTTGCCTATGTGAAAGCACAGAGCCCTTGTAGTTCGACAAAAGACCATGGATAAATGTGGAAAGTAGACAATGGAAAACATGATAAAGGACAAAGAAGGATGAAAAAATGCCTCGGGGGTCGATCAAAAGATCAACCTTACCTACGTGAAAGTGCAGGGGCAACGTAGTTCAAAAAATACTAAAGACAAGATGTGACCTAATGATGACTGACATGATGGATGAGCCTAGATGATGATGCAAGAGCGGCGACGGGACATGATGTCTAGCTGATGACAAGCTCATAGGAAGAATAAAAAATCAGGACTTCAGATAGCCAATATAGATCATCCAATGCTCAATCACCAAATACCATGCGAGGGATGACGATATGTTGATGGAGTGATAGAGATCTGTTGGATGATAGGGATATGACAAATGATAAGATAGATGGAAGGATAAAGTAACAAGGATGCAATGGTAAATAATGATTAAGTCCTCTATGAATGGCGTATGTTGCCAGGTTTTCACAAAATGTACTTATCCAAGGCACCACAAAGAGTGGTTTTCACCATAGGACGAATTATTTCTCTTTACCATTTTTTTTGAAATTTTTTTGATGTTTTTTTTTTGACAATTTTTCACTTTTTTTGTATTTTTATAGGATAGGATAACCTAGCTAACCTAAAAATAGAATAATTTCAGGTGTGTAATATTGATGGGCTCTTCCAAGGGTTCTCCTTCAGGAGTAGCAAGCATGTATGCACCGGAACCATACTTATCCGTGATGACATACAAACCTAGCCAATTTGCTTCAAACTTCCCTTTCTTGTCTCATTCCTCCAGATTGCGCTAATTTTCTTTAAGGACTAGGTCACCAACATTAAATTTATGAGGCCAAACCTTTTTGTTGTAGCTTCTCCTGAGATGATGTTGGTAGGCTTACAAATGATTATATGCCTTTACGTGTTTTTCATCCAGGAGTTCCAATTGAGCAAGGCGTGCAACCCAAATGTCTTCATCACTTATTAGATTATTTAGAGATATGCAGAGTGATGGGATTTGGACTTCAATTGAAAAATAGCTTCAACACCATAAACAAGGAAAAATGGCATGTTGCCAGTGGGGGTGCAAATGGAGGTGTGGTAAGTCCAAAGGGCGGGATGGATGTGGAGATGCCAATCTCGGCCAATGTTATTAACAACCTTTTTCAAGATTTAGATTAAGGTCTTATTGGTTGCCTCTGCTTGACCGTTACCCTGGGGGTAATATGGAGTAGACCAATGATGTTGGATGTGATAGGTCTCACAAATTAATTTATGGCCTTGTTCTTAAATGACTTACCATTGTCAGAAATGATGGTGGAGGGGATCCCATACCTATAGAGGATATGGAAAAAAATGAATTTAGAAATTTGAACACCAGTAATTTGAGTGAGCGACATTGCTTCCATACACCTAGTAAAGTACTCATTAGTAGTGATGATGAAGGTGTGGCCATCAGAGGATGGAGGGTGAATCTTTCTGATTAAATCAAAACCCCATTGTGACAATGGCCATGGTTCTATGATGGGCTGTAGATCTTGTGCAGGAGCATGGATTAAATCTACATGTTGCTGACATGGAAAGCACCACTTTAAAAATTCATAGGAATCGTGTTCCATAGTGGGCCAATAATAACCTTCTTTGAGAATCCTTTTGGCCAAGGCCATGCCATTAGAATGGGCCCCACAAATACCACTATGCACTTCTACCAACGTGGTGTGGGATTCGGTCTCGTTCAGACACCTAAGAAGGGTTCCACAATACCCATGATGATAAAGAGTATCTCCCACTATGGTATAACGAGAGGTGCGTTGGATAAAATATTTGCATTGATTAAGTGTGAGATCGGGAGGTAGGATGTTGTCATGGAGGTAAGTGTAGATGTCGTGATACTAGGGTGATTCAGGACCTACAATTTCACACACCATATCACTTTTAGGGATATCATACACTGGGATTAAGAGTTGTTCAACTAGGAACTGACAATTTGTGCGATCTTTTGGCATATCAATTAAGGAACCAATAGTAGCCATTGTGTCTAATATCTTTTTCTAGAGTCTTGGGACCTGTTCAAGTTGGATGTAGGTGAAATACTTCTTAAAATCATCCACCATGTGCTTGTAGGGTAACAACTTGTCATCCTTAGTTTGAAACTCATCATTTACTTGTTTAATGACCAATTGAGAATCACCGAAGACTCGCAAGTGAGTGATATTCCATTGGGTGGTGATTCTAAGACTTATATGAGAGCCTCATACTCTGCTATGTTGTTTGTGCATGGAAATGCCAATCCAAATGATTTTGAGATAAAGTCACCTTGTGGTGCGATAAGTAGGATTCCATCCCTTGATCCATTGTATGTGTATGAACCATCGAAGTACAACATCCAAGTAGATGCTTCTATGATTGTAAAGACCTCTTCATCAGGAAAATCCATGATCAAAGGATAAGCATCTGCCAAAGGAGCATCCGCCAACTGGTCTGCTATCACTTTCCCTTTAATAGCTTTTTTGTCCACATATTCTATATCAAATTCACTCAGAAGCATGATCCATTTAGCCATGCGGCCAGTTAAAGCAGTTCGTGATAACAGATACTTGAGTAGATTGACTTTTGATATCAGATTTATTGGATGATTGAGCATGTAATGGCATAGATTTTGTGAAAAAAAGACAACTAAGCATGATTTTTCCATTGGAGAGTAATTAAGCTCGTAGCCCACTAATGTTTGACTGATGTAGTAGATTGCTTTTTATTTTGAAGACTCATCATGCTGTGCCAATAAATCCCCCAGTGCGACTAAGGGAGCTGAAATGTACAATAGGAGAGGTTTTACTGGAATTGGTGGCATAAGGATAGGGGGATGAGCCAAGTATTGTTTGATCTGGTTGAAATCAAGCTTACACTTTGAGTCCCACTTGAAGGTGATGTCATTTTGTAACATGTCAGAGAATGACTGACACTTATCAGCTAACTAAGCTATAAATCGCCTAATGGACCACAACTTTCCTTGAAGACTTCTTAACAATTTTAAATTGCGTGGCAGGGGCATTTCCATTATCGCTTTGAATCTGGATGGATCTACTTCTAGGCCCCTTCTAGAGATAATAAAGCATAGTA
Source organism: Sequoiadendron giganteum (assembly GCA_007115665.2). Lineage (NCBI taxonomy): Eukaryota > Viridiplantae > Streptophyta > Pinopsida > Cupressales > Cupressaceae > Sequoiadendron > Sequoiadendron giganteum. Next base: position 786,214,734 of record CM021102.1, on the reverse strand, counting down.
GTTTTCCTGACGTGACTCCAAAGACAAACTTCTTTGGATTCAGACACAGTTTATAATGCTCTAACTATTCAAAGATATTTTTCAAGACTGTGGGATATTCTGGTCTTGTTCTTGACTTCCCCAACATATCGTCAACATAATCTTCCATTACAATGTGAATGAGTTCATGGAAGATGACTGTCATGGCACGTTGGTATGTTTCCCTTGCATTTTTAAGACCAAAAGGCATGACATTATAGAAAAATGTGCCCCAAGGTGTGATAAAGGTAGTCTTGTGTTGATCTTAAGGAGAAATCTTAATTTGATTATAATGCAAAAAGCCATCCATGAGGGATAATATTTCATGTCCAGTAGTGAGATCAACCAACATGTCAATATTTGGCAAAGGGAAGTCCTCCTTAGGGCGTACCTTGTTGAGATCTCAAAATTTCATGCAAATCTTGATACTCCAATTCGGTTTGGCGACAGGTACAATTTTGGATATCCAATCTGAATAATCAATGGGTCTAATGAATCTAGCTTTCGACATTTTCTCCAACTCTTTCTTGACTAGCAAGGCTACTAGAGGATGCATTTTTTGCAAATTTTGCTTGATGGGTTTGGCATTTGGGCGAACATCCAAATGATGTACAAATAGAGCAGGATCTAGGCTTGGCATATCTGAATAGGCCCATGCAAAATTAATGATGCCATCTTTGAGCAGCTGGACAATGGTATTGTGTTCTTCTCTAGAAAAAGATTTGGCTACATAAGTAATTTTAGGATCTTCTTCTGTTCCCAAATTAACTTCCCGTGTCTTGTCAATGAGAATAGAAGATCTTTTAGACAATTGAGTTCCTACAAGGGGAAGATGAACATCCCCATCATCCAGTGCCTCATTGAGGTTTTCACTATCAAATACACCATTTTTTTTTTTTTGTCCCAATCAAAAAGCACCTTAGGGAGGTTTTCACTTGATGACCCATTTTGATTTTGTTTCTTTTTACTTTTATGGTTAGGGCATTCATCTTCCCGCAATCCCATAATATTTACGTAAGAATCCACTGAAGGAAAGGTGTCGATGGGTGCACTACTATGTAGGTCCGAGACAATAAGTTCAGGGTGATGAAGGGGAAGGTGAATAGTGTAGATGGACAGGCAATCGAACATGGAAGATAGATCTATGTCATCATACACAAGTGTTATGGACTCTTCTTTAGGTATGTCTTCGAGGAGACCATTATCCACACTGACATTGTTAGAAGTACTAGTTGATACCGTAGGACCCTTCTATTTTGTGTCATAGCCTGGGCCTATCCTTCTGGGTCGCATAGATGGTTCTATAGGCTGGCGCCGTCCTTATTACTCTATACCAAGACCACCTCCTTGATAATTGTATTTTTCGGCCAACTTTGACGCATGAGGGTAAGTTTATTGGAAGTATTACATGAGAGGGGGGATGGTTCAAGCTTGTCATGATAAACCCATTGGCTGATATTGTCTTCCATTTGATCTTCAAGAGTACCCAAATCTTTGAATGTTGTCGAGCCCATGTTCTTGGAAGTGAGTGTGAATGTATTTTATTCCACATTTGATGACAGTTGAGATGGCTAGTCAAATGAGAGAGGAGAGGGTGGAATTGTGGCCACGTTAAGTGCATTTTGCATCTCGTATTCCCCACAACCCTTGTCAATGATCTTGACCATGGTGATGGTGGAATCAAATGTAGTGGACGTGGATGTGGTGGATGTTGTGTTGGTTGATGGATTGGATGATGACATCTGAGGTGCCCCCATTTCAACTCCTGGACAATAATGAGAATGGGGGAAGGAAGCTTCTAACGCATGACAATACTCAAATGGTTGAGGATCAGCTAGTATGGTCACTTTCATTCCTTGAAAAGGAAACTTCAGACATTGGTGATAGGTGGATGGAACATCTTCATGGAATGAATCCATGGGCATCCGAGAAGGAGATTGTATGGAAGATCAAGATCAAGTACTTGGCACATGGTGTACTGCACAATGAAGCCAACCTAGATGGGAAGGCAAATGGTGCCTTCAAAATCTCTCTTAGCATTATCATAAGCCTTTATGGTAATGAATCGATTATTTAAGTTAGTTGAGGTATATCTAACCTATTTTATGAACTTTAATGTACATAGGTTGAGGGAAGAAACATTATCTATCAAGACCCTTTTTATCTTATGTCGGGCTACAAGGAATTCAATGTGGAGTGGGCGATTGTGATCAGGGCTGATGGAAGGAATGTCATTTTGGCTAAAACCCGACTAATAAGATGAAGACAAGTGTCCCACTAAAGCTTGGAATTGGGTGGAGTCTATATCGTTTGGTACCTGGATATCTTTTAAGGCCTTGGTGAGGATTTCCTGGTGTACTGGAGAAGACTTAAGCAAATCCAAAATGGATATTTGGGCTAGTGTCTTCCCAAGGTGGTCAAGAATATTGCACTGTGAGCTTATAGGGGCTGGTTGGGCTGATGTGGAAGGACCAGGGACTGAAATGTGGGTTCGACGAGTCGTAACATAACACCAAGGATCTTTTCCTTTGACTTGAATCATGGAGATGCTAGGCTTTGCTTGAATAATACACATAATTTTTCCATCATAGTTATAGGGTACTTTATTGTAGCTGATGTTATTAGTGATGTTGTTTTGACCATTGTTGTTGCTTGTCCCTGGATTGGTGCTGGATGTACTAGCTCCTTGGTTATGGTTAGGGAATGCATTATGATATATCTTTAATTGAGCATTGGATGAGGATGTCTGATTGGTATCAACCTATATATCCCCACAATCTATAAGATCTTGGACATATTTCTATAGTTGATTACACTTATTGAGGGAATGGCCTTTGATCTTATGGAATTCATAATACTCATTCTCCTTGTACCATGATGGCTTAGGGGAGGATGCATCAAAAGGATTTGTCACTGGATATGTAATCGAATAATTTTCTTTTAGAAGCCTATTAAATACGACACTTAGGGGCTCTCCAAAAGTAGTGAAAGATCATTTATTATTGGCTTGATTATTGCCCTAATTGTTTTAATTATTTTGATTGGATTGTTGGGGAGGACGAGGTGCAGCTTGTGGCACAAATATGGGATTCGACATTGGTTGTTGTGGAGGAGTGTATTGAGGCCATTGTGAGGTGTTCACTACCTAAGCATTCTTGGTATCTATGACACCATCATTGATTGCATTTTTTTTGGTTCCAGTAGCATGATTTATCTCCAGACGACTTCTCTTTATCTGGATTATAGATTTTAATTTGCCCCTTGGCGATAAGAACTCTCTCAATGATGGGACACTTATCAATAACCTCTGAAAAGGTTGAGACATAGTGAAGGTTAAGATTATGTCTCATCTCTGGATGAGCATTGGACACAAACAAAGTCACAAGATATTTTTCACTCAGAGGGGATTTTATTTGACTAGCCAAGACATGCCACGTCTAAAGGTAATTAGAAAAAGTTTCACCATCACGTTAGGCTTCTTTTAGAAGATCCAATGTATCAATATCTTTATCCAAATTGAAGGAGAAGTGTGAGACAAAATTTTCTGAAAGATCGGGGAAAGAAGAGATTGACCCCTTTTGAAGACCCATAAACCAATCAAGAGCTGCCCCTGTTAAACTCCTAGGGAATAATCATAGGAGATAGTTGTCATTATGGATGACTGCTTGGAAATGTGAATAAAAATCTTGGAGATGGTTCTTAGGATCGTTTGTTCCCTTGCATTTTTCAAATTTGGGCATTTTGAAATGCTTAGGGAAAGGAATGAGTGAAATTGAGGGGTTGAATGCATAAGGAAAAATATCCTCAAATTTGAAAGACTTTTTAGAATTGCTTGTTTGCAAGTCTTTCAATGTAGCCTTTACTTATTCAAACTCCTTATTAATAGGCATTGATGAAGATGGATAGGATGGATCAGATTGATTGTAGGGATCATATTGTCAGTAAGATGTGGATGGGGCAGATATAGTTTGATCATAAGGTGGAGAAGGTGTATATGATGGATTCGACTGATATTGATTGGTGTACGTAGGTTGTGCTGATGGATTGGTATAAAGTTGATGGTAAGGTTGAAAATTTTGATGGTAAGATGAAGGACCCCCTTGCTGGTATGATGGAGGTGCTTGGTAGTATGACGCGAAAGCACCTTGTTGGTATGACAGGTGCTTGATAATATGAAGCGGAAGCACCTTGTTGATATGACAAAGGTGCTTGATAGTATGAAGTGGAAGCACCTTGTTGATATGGCGGGTATTGCTGTGATGGTCACTGCTATGAAGCATTGTATGGATTTGATTCGTAAGTATAGGCAGTATATTGTTGAGCTGCATGTGGAGGTTGCTATGTACTAGGCCGCTGATGAGAAATGACTTGTTGTGGGATATGATGGGCATGTCCACGATTAGGATTTGGCATAGGACGTTGTGGATAGAAGTTTATGTGGGGATGATACAGGTACTGCACCATGTTTCTAGGAATGGAATGATGAGACTATTGAGGTTGTCCTTGAAATTGTGGCTGAGGCTGATCATAAGAAGGTCGAGTGGGGATTTGAGGTTGTTGAGTGATCTGAGGTTGATGAACAACTCGAGGTTGGCTAAAGGATGGGTTTTGCTGAGGTACCTGTTTAATTGTGGGGCCTTGAGATTGATGAGGGGGTTGCATTGGGTTACCTTGTGGTGGATATGAAGGTGGTTGTTGTTGTGTAGGCATGGGGATATTTTGCGGAGGTGGCTGTTACCGAATTGGCTGAGACTAGATTGGAGTATGTTGGGGTGTTTTCTATGAATTTTTTTGAGGATTACTTTGTGGGGTTTGAGAGGATGGGATGTTGCCTTGAGGCAGTTGTTGTCAAATAACTGGAGGTGGCTATTGATTAGAAGGAGGTGTCCATCCTAGTAGTGGTGACAGATTGGCGAAAGGATCATGATTAATGGGAGGTTTTCCAGATTGGATTAGCAATGGGGTCTGAACTTGAGGGACATTTTGAGATGGTGGTGGAGGAAGGTTTTGTGGCATACCAGAAGTAAGGGGGTCGTTCGGATCCCGTGGTGCTCCTGCAACCGTAATTGGGACCCAGGGTTGTGGCTCTTAATAGATTACGACATTGCTGAACCCTGGTTGGTACCAAATGTCGATGAGAGGACCCTCATGCACATAATTATTCCTTGGGGGGTTTTGTGATGCTTATGGGTCTTGAGGTGCACAAGGCTCAGGAAGTGGCGTATTGATGAAATTTGACAACTCAAGCCCTACTGGTTGCTTGATTCCCTTTAAGAGTAAGGGAACAAGGATTTTGTCCCCACACTCAGTGAGAAGATGATTTGTCATTTGAAGATTGGTTGGATTATTAAGATATTCATCAACCATGACTTCAGGCTGATTAACCATTCTTTCATCAACATGAGGCGACATTGTTTGGACTTAATTAATAGATTGCGATGAGCCTCCATTGTGGGGATCTTGAGGAACATTTGGTTGGGCACCTTGGGCTTGTTGATCTGCCATGATTTTCTTTGCTTGTAATCGGGTAACTGGCATGAAAGTGCAAAACAAACCCAAGTGATGAATGAAGGATTGATTGATCTAAGATAGATGAGGGAGAAATGATGCAATTGGACTAGATCAGATAGGACTGATCGATAAGATGATGCGATTGATTGGATTAATTGGATTGGATTGGATAAGATGATGTGATTGATTAGATTGGATTGATAAATGATTGATTGATTAGATTAGATTGGATTGGATTAGCAAAACTGAGTTTAAACTCAGGTTCAGAAGCTTTGATTATATGATGTAAGGTGCTGACTGATCAGATAGAGGCACAAGATAGATGATTACGACATCGAATTTGCCTAAGGATAGAGGTAGATTTATTGGGTGAAAGGTGATTTGCTAACTTAAGATAGATGCAATCCTAAGCAAGTATAGATGATGGTGATTGGGATTAGACACCTATGCCAACTTGGATAAAAACTTCCAAAATGAAGTTTAGGGGATTCAGATTGATAAACCGATGATGGATATGCAATCTAAGGATGATTTGATTGATGGACCAATGATCTTTGAAAGTGGAGACATATGAGAATGATGATAACTGAAAGATGGATGATGATAAATTGCTCACTCAAAAAAATTAGATTGGCCCAGAACATAGGTGATACACAAAATAGACTCAGATTCACCCCAAAACAATAGACAATTTTGTCAAATAGCTGCAGGTTCACCCAAAACAACTGTCAAATCCACCCAAACAACAAAGTAGGATCACCCCTTTTAGTAGATTCACCTAAACAAGAGTCAAGTTCACCCAATCAATAGGGTAGAATCACCCCTGGAAGGAGTTTCACCCTAAACAACATGCAGACTCACCTAAACAACAGAGCAGAATCACATATTTTAGCAAATTCACCTAAACAACAGAGCATAATCACTTGTTTTAGTAGATTTGCCTAAACAGTAGGCTGATTCACCTAAATAGAAGGTAGGGTCACCCAAATAGTAGGGCACGATCACCCTTGGGAGTAGATTCACCCAAAACAACAAGCATATTTTCCTAAACAACAAACAAATTCACCCAAACAATAAATAAATTCTCCCAAATAGCAAACAAATTTACTTAATTAGTAGAAAATGCTGAAGAACCGGTGGGTTTGACTCTCAAAACTATGAAACGAGGCAATAGGCTTGACTAAATGGACTCGAATGGCAGCTCAAACATAGAATGAATGCTAAACAGACCCAAATGGAGAAAAAACTCCTAAAAAAATTCAAACGGGACAAAATGAAGACTTAGAATGGAGAACGAGATCACAAACAAGACTGAACGGGGACTTAGAATGGAAAACAGTATGATAAACGGGAAAAAAAAGATGTGAATAAACCTAAAGGGGACTCAAAATGGAGAACGAGATCGTGAACGAGACTGAACGGAGCCCTAGAATAGAGAACGATATGGTAGACGGGGAAATGGACACATGAACGGTACCGAATGAGGACTCAAAAATGGAGAACGAACACCTAAATGGCTCAAAACAAAGACTCGAACGGAAGATCAAACGATGAATGAGATAGAAATAGAAAGTAGAATCACCCCTATACCAAGCAAGATCACCCAAACTACAAAGCAAAATCGCCCCTATGTGTAGATTTGCCCAACAATAGAATCCGATTCACCGAAATAGTTGGGTAGAATCGCCCCTAGAAGCAGATTCACCCAATTAGAGATGCATAATTACCCCTCTAAGCATATTAGCCCAACAGTGAATGCAGATTCACCCAAACAACTGGGTAGAATCACCCCTAGAAGAAAATTCACCCAAGGAGGAGAGCATAATCGCCTCTGTAAGGGACAGACTATGACAAATGACTGAACACACACCAAACAACAAATAAGAGGCTGGACCAACTCAAGTGAAAGAACTAGTATAGCACAAAGAAAACAATCCAAGCAACACAATCCTAAAATTAGTGAAACGGGTTTGCAAACTCAATGTAGGCTCAACACCTTGGGCGGACAACCCAAGGTTAATACTCCATGATAGTGGGGTGGTTCTTTGGAACACCCTTTCTCGCATAGGTGGATAGCTAGCATTCCAATGGCACAGGGTCATCAACATATGCCACAAGCTCACCTTCACACTCTCACTCAAAGACTATCATAGTCCACCACAAGGATTTCTATGTCAACCTAAGGGAGTACGCGGTAAGTAACTTTAAGGTACGAACTGCATCCCCTGCACTACACCAAGCTATAGCTGAAACATGGGTCTCTATGTGGGCTGAACAAGGTTATCTCATGAGTCCTCGATATACCCACGGTATGTGGGGCACAACCATAAAAACTAGTCCATCTATAGGCGTGAGTCGGGAGCCCTAGCGAGGTACTAGAAACTCAGACAAACTCTTCATGTCTTATCTAGGTATTACCCTAGCTTCGACGCTCCGCCAAACACGACGTGACTGGATTGAGGTACAAATTTCGCTCTCCCCCCTTTATATACCCCGCCAATAACACGTGGTTGATATCATCCCCTAGGTGATGAAATCGTAGACAGGTCCCGCTAAGGGAAGAAGACACGAGACCTCTCGATTGGTCCCCAGGCTCGCACGAAGTGCAAGGGGAGAGCTAAGAGGCACTAGGATCTCCTAAGGGGACTCAACTAGACAAGAGTGGACTGCGATTTCTCGTCACCCAGGATTTCCAAATGATGCAAGGGGAGTGGATACGTCAACAACCCACTCACAAGCATAACAAACAATTGTAAATTGAGCCTCTAATTAAACTACGTGTGCTTAACTAGTATGGAAAATAACAAATAAACTAACTAATGTTCTTTGACTGATCTTCGTGCAAGAAAAGCATTAGTAATCTTGAATCACCGATCTTGGAAAAAATGAAAAGTAGCTGCACCAAATGTTAGCCAAATGAAAAAACACTCACAAACAAGATGAGTTAGTGGATCAGTAGATAAAATTGAGACCAAACGATGTCAAAAACTGTAGAAACAGGTCTCAGATTTACCTCAGATTCACCTCTGTGTACTGCAGATTCACTCCTGTAGAAAGACAAATTCACCCCTATAGAGAGGTAGATTAGCCCCTAAGAGTAGATTCACCCCTACAGAAAGGCAGATTCACCCCTAAGAGAAGATTCACCCCTGGAGAAAGGCAGATTCGCCCTTGTGAGCAGTCTTGCCTCTGTAGAAGGGTAGATTTGCCCCTGTGAGTAGTCTCACCTCTATAACTGAAATCTAAGCCTGTAAAAGTGAAACAACAAAGGATGTGAAAGAAAAGACCCGTGATGTGGGTCCCACCGGGCATGCCAAAAATGTGTGCAGGTGTTTTATCTAAGCCTAAAAATGAAAAACTTAAAGAAATGCAAACAAAGAAAACACGAACAACACCTCACGATTAAGCCTAAGTTGAACTTGAAAAAATGCAAGGAAATAACGATGTTAGCTTGCCCAAGTTGATCGGTTGGTTGGCTCTATTGGTCGATCGATTTTGTATGCTCTTTCAATAGAAAGTGACCTAAAAATGGATGCAAAATTAAGTAGAGGTGATGAAGAATGCAATGGTGCAAATGGGTATTTGGATGAGCGTTGTATGTGGATGCAATGGAAGCTTGAAAGCTGCAATAATGGAGGATGAATGCAAGTTCTTGAGAGTGCTAAGTTGAAATTTGAGTTGCTTGAGTGTTGAAAAATGAACTTGGTGAATTCTTACAAATGAGGGAAAATCCTCTAATTTAAGGGGGAAAACCCTTAGAGAATCAATGGTCAAGATATAGCCACCTTGGACAAGATCAAGGGCATGGGTGAGTTGAGAACTCAAAAGCCCTCACATCTTGACATGTGGTAGATGATATGGCAGAGATGACATGAGGTGGAGGTACTTTCTAGTACCTTGGGATTAGACAAGATCTCCTTATAAAGGAGGTCATTGTCCTTATGTGGGTGATGTGACATTTGAGGAATTTAAAAATCCCTTAAAGTCCTTGGAGGAATAAAAATGAATTTAAAATTCACCTTGGGAAGGGGTTGCCTTCTCCAAAGAGAGAAGCATTTAATAAAATATTTGACTTGTGAAATGCCATAAATGGCATAGGGATTAGGTTGGCCTAATCAAGTGATTAAGTTATGCAAAAAAGAGATTAGGTGGTAAATGAAGAATTAAGACAAGTGGGTTATGATGGAGGATGTGAAATTAATCCCAATTAAGGGTGTGCACATCCATAAGAATAGATTAATTAGATTAATCTTGGTTAAGGATGGGTTATGGAGGATATGACAAGGATAGAGAAAATAATGACTTTAAAATTGGTTTAAATTCATAAAGGTTAAATGACTAAATTAAATAAATGAGAGTATTTATTTAATTCAAAGAGGAAAGGGATAATGACAAAGTATTTAACTAATTGAATGAAATACCTTAGGAATGTTAGAGAAAAGGGGAACATTAGTAAAATAAATTATTTAATTAACATTGAAGAAGATGAAATGGATGGATGAAGGGGAAATTTTTTACCTTTTGTGAGAGGTTAAATTTGGATGTCTTCAGATATCTCTCCCTCGAAGAACATGAATTTTTTTTTACTACAAGAGTTCATTTTGTGCATATCACAGAGTTCATGGTCATTATACTAATGAATGTAAGGCTTTAAGTAAAAAAATTCAACATCTTAGGGACTGTGGTGCTCTTCCTTGTCTTGAAGCACCTAGCTCCTCTAACCGAAACTTATTTTCATCCTATTTGGCTCATCCTTGTCCTACACTAAGTGGGGGAAAATAATTAATTAGCCTTTCCCTTGAATATCACTTGTCATTGTCTCTTTTGGGTAGTTGACCGCCTTCCATGTATATGTAAGAGAAATCTTGGGATGTGGATGACATGTCTTAAGTTGGCTCACATGTGACATACCGAGTTATAAATTTTGGGGGAAACCCCTTCCACTTTTCATGACATAGATTATTAGAAACATATGACTTGGCATAGGTATTTCTGAATAAGCTCTCATGTCTTCTTCTAATTTAAAGCAATTTTTCATATTAATGGTGTTAGCAACTGCTTTAAAGTGGGGGCATACATCGAAACTCATGTTTCACAATGCGATTTTCTTTATTCATGTGATGTGTCCTTTTCTCGATGGTATAATTGGGCTTGATTTCCTCTGAGAGCATGATATTTCTTTGATTTTTCCTCTCTTGGAGACATTAAGCATGATGTTCCCTAAGAAGAGACCTTACATGAACTAAGAAAATCCATTTGAACATACCTTACACTATTTCTCATTTACAACATCAAGTTATATGGACACCTTGCATAACACACTTTGCTTGCCTATGGTGCCATCTTATTTGTTCATGAGTTCCAAGCATAGGAAGCTTTTCTTTCCTCATGAAGCTTGAAGTTCATTGTTGCGTGGCACCTTATCAAAGTTATCAAGAAGTATAACTTTGGTATGGTTTGACATGAAGCTGATATGAGGCATGAATTTCCCTTAGCCACTAGTGTGTGTGTGTGTGAGCGCATACCGACCATGAGTATATGTGTCTCACCTTCTTGGATTAATCACCCAACATACAACTTGAAGTTTCGTTGCCTCAGAGTGAGTGTGCATCTTTGGACAAACAACTTAGATTTGATCCAGATCGTGTTGGACAAATGGTCGAGGCTTGATCCACCTATTTCTATTTTTTCTTGTTTTTTTTTTTCCTTTTTTTATTGACATAGCATGTTTGTGTATCTTGATGTTGCATATTATGCGCCTTGCACGTGTCCTTTTTTTGTTATGTCAGTTTGATGCAGGATCTTGGATCCTGGGGGCTCAACCACCTCCTTTGATCCTTGTTATCCTAGACCATCCATATTAGTACACTTGAACCCCTCGTGAATGTGTACTTTAGTGTGAGTGTGAAGCAAGTTATTCCTCTCACTAAAGTGGGGGCTAGATGTAATGATGGAAAAAGTATGCCTTTTCCTTTCTTGAATTGAGAATAATTAATGTCAAATTGGACTTAATATCGCCTTGATCTAGTGTTGTAATGTGTTTTACACATTCACATGGGATTTTGGTCCTTTCTAACTAAATAGACCTAATTTCTCCTTAATTTAATATTTTAAGGATTATTTATTTACACTTTCCCATTGATTTTTGGGCCCTCTTGCATTTTTAACCTTAATATTATCATTAATAGGCCCCTAAGACCCTATATTGTGCATCCCAAGGCATATTTCAATCAAAATTTTGACAATATCAACAAATGAACTTAATTTATTAACACCATGACACTTTTGCCACCTAAAAAGGCCTTGTGGGACCCATATGCCACCATGGGCATATGATGATGGAGAGAAGAGGTGAAACTTAGGCAATTGATACCATATTTCACAACAAATGGACTAATGCTCCTTTAAGGCCACAAAACTCCAATAATGCACGAGTGCTTCAAACCCTTCATCAAACATTTGAGAAATATTAAACAATGTTAAAATAACATGTGCGGACCAAAAATGACTTACAAGAACTCAGGTTTCCCAAATTACTTGGCATTCCCTTACAAATAAACCTAATCCCTAGTAGTACTCCAAAATGAAAAAAATTGGCACAAATTTCAAGAGAGACATGACAACCAAAATAAAAAAATAGATTCAGATACCCTTTTGGATTTTAATTAACATATCCCAAAATGAAGGGTAGTTGTTTTGTATATACATGCCTTAATTTTGACTGTCCTACTTCTCTAGGCCTTAAAGGTGGGGCAACAAATTGACATTTTTGGGCATAATTTCTAAAGAAAAATTGATACCCAAAATGTAAACATAGTTTTAGATAAAATTTTGGGTCTTCTCAAAAATATCAAGAATTCAGGTAGGATTGTTTTGGAACGAGAGGGCTAAACACTAATTGTTCCAGTCTGGAACTAGGTTTGTTGCAAGAAGATAACAAACCTTCAACTCAACCTAGCATGTGCAAACCATATTTCCTACTCCTCCAACTTTGGGGAGACAGAATATACCTTAATCCAAGCCACTTCACCAGGTTTAAGGCCTTTTCACGATTGGAAAGGAGAGAAAACACATTTTATTCACTCAGAGCCATCCCTAGCTAGGGTTTCAGGCGATTTAGAGTACAATTTCTCTAATTTACTTCAAACACAATGAAATCAAGTGCTACAAAAAGAAGAATTTAGGAGATTCACTGATCTATAAATCCAAACAAGTTTCAGACCATGGGAAGGCCATACACAACTGTATTGTTCACCAATTCAACAAGGAAAACTTGAAAAAATGCAAAAACTAGAGATTTCTATTACTTATTCTTCAAAAAAACTTCCACAAAAACCTTCCCAAACTTGTCTTGAACCTTAAAAATAATTTTTGAAACATTTCCAATATAATTCCAATGGTTTACAACCAAATTTGAAATAGCAACCTTTCAAAATCCACTTGACACCAAAAAATAAATGTAAAAGTTGCTTTACACATTGTGCAACGTTTGGACAACTTTTGTAATTTCCAATTCCTTAACTCCTAATGAATCTAGCTAAACTCTTACGAGCATAAAATGATCCATGAGGACCTTATTACATGAGAAAACCACAAAAGAAAATAAAAATGACACTTTCACTTATTGGAGGCTTGAAACTTGAGGGTGCCCCTGCACCATACTCTTGGGGAAGAAAAGAACTCAAACTCCTCTTGAGTTAGGGTCTGCAACATGAGAGCCATGCTTGAAATATTTTGCCTAATGTATTTAGGTCTCTCCATATTATCTTCTTTGAAACAATCCCATGTGGGTTTCATCTTCACTGTAGGTTTCTTGAACATTTGGCAAAGGTATTTGAACTTTCCAAAATAAGCCTGTCCCTCATTTGCACCTCTAAATTCATCTTCCAACAGTGCCTTAACAATTGAAACAGTAGCTCTACCTTGTGTATGTGAAGCATAAAACTATTTTCTGTGACTTGAAGGGATTGAAATCCACTTAAAACTGTTTATATCCCTTGACAACACATATGACATACATATAAACTATGCTGCAACTCATCTTCAAAATATACGTTGTGCAATGACAATTGAAATGGATCAGTCTTCCAAACAAATTTCTCACTCTTCCCACTGCATTGTGTTTACCAGCAACTCACCTTGCTCAACTTTCTCATTAGAATCAAATTCACTCTCTTCAAACAACTTTAAATGATTGGTCCTTTGCATTGGTAAGAACTCTTTTTGACTCATGAAAATCACACTTGCCCCTACTTCTAGATTTTTGTTTTCCTTCTCTATGATTTGGAAAAAATCCTTTTCACCCGCAAACATAGCACTAAAACCCACTTGTGATTCAATAATTTCTTCTTTCTCAGATGAATTTTTCTCTTCCTTCATCAATGAAGATTATTCAATGTTTGGTTCTGCTCTCCTCTCCCACATCCTTCTCTTTTGAATGATCTCCTTGATGGGCCAGTTTACCTTTTTCCTTATTGGTAAATTCCAATCACTTTCTTGTTTTGCTCTCTCAAGAAGATTTTGCATCTCAAGCTCCATTCTTTTTTCCATCTCTTCCTTAATTTCTCTCATTTTCTCCAAGGCTTGCCTCAAATTTTATATCTCTTGCTCAATATAAATTTTCTTCACCTTCTCATCTTTCTTCTTTATCTCACTTTTTTTTTTCTCTTGTTTCTTGCTTACCTCCTTACTTTCCAAGTCTCCATATAATTTTCTCCTCATCTCTTCCATTCTTCTTCTACAAGCAAGTTTGTTTCACCTTGATTCTTCTTGTCTTCGTGATACCTCACCTTAGGCCTCTTTCTTTTCCCTTGGCCTAGTGTTTTGGTATCCAGACTCTTCCTTCAATCTGCAAAAAGAAAAAAAAAAAAAAACTCCAAAACTTTCTTGCCCAGATCTTTGGGCTCTGATACCAATTTGATGATGAGCAGGGGTGGAACCTAGACAATTAATACCATATTTCGCAACAAATGGAATAATGCTCCTTCAAGGCCACAAAACTACAATAATGTACTAGTGCTTAAAACACTTCATCCAACACTTGAGACATTTTAGACAATGTTAAAATAACATGTGCAAACCAAAAATGACTCACAAGAATTCAGGTTTCCCAAATTACTTGGCATTCCCTTACAAATAGACCTAATTCCTAGTAGTACTCCAAAATGACCAAATTTGGCACAAATTTCAAGAGAGACCTGGTAACCAAAATACAAACGTAGATTCAGATATACCTTTTTGGATCTTATTTAAGATATCCCAAAATGAGGGGGAGTTGTTTTGTATGGACATGCCCTAATTTTGACTGTCCTACTTCTCTAGGCCTTGAAGATGGGGCAACAAAATGACCTTTTTGGCCATAATTTCCAAAGAAAACTTGATACCCAAAATGTAAATACAATTTTAGATACCCTTTTGGTCCTTCTCAAACATATCAAGAATTTAGGTAGGGTTTTTTTGGAACGAGAGGGCTAAAAACTGACAGTCTTCAACTACACTTGTTGCAAGAAGATATAAGACCTTCAACTCAACCTAGTATGTGCCAACCATATTTCCAGTTCCTGCAACTTTGGGGAAACAAAATATACCCTAATCCAATCCACTTTACCAAGTTTGAGGCTTTTTCATTGTTGGAAAGGGGAGAAAAAACATTTTATTCACTCAGAGCCAACCCTAGTTAGGGTTTTAGATGTTTTAGAGTAAAATTGCTCTAATTTGCTTCAAACACAATGAAATCAAGTGCTACAAAAAATATAATTTAGGAGGTTCACTGCTCTAGAAATTTAAATAAATTTTAGACCATGGGAAGACCGTACATGAGCATACTATTCACTAGTTCAACAAGGAAAACTTTAAAAACTGTAGAAAATTGAGATTTCTATTGCTTATTCTTCAAGGAAACTTCCACAACAACCTTTCCAAACTTGTGTTCGACCTTACAAAGCATTTTAAAAAAATTTCCAACATGATTCCAATGGTTTACAACAAAATTTCAAATAGAAACCATTCAACTTCCACTTGACACCAAAAAAAATGCAAAAGTTGCTTTACACATTGTGCACTTTTGGATAACTTTTGTAATTTCCAATTCCTTAATTCCTAATGACTCAATCTAAAATTTTACAAGAATAAAATGATCCATGAGGACCTTATTACATGAGAAAACCATAAAAGGAAAATAAAATGACACTTTTTCTTATTGGAGGCATGAAACTTGAGGGTGCCCCTGCACCATACTCCCGAGGAAGAAAAGAACTCAAGCTCCTCTTGAGTTAGGGTTTGCAACATGAGAGCCATGCTTGAAATATTTTTCCTGATGTCTTTAAGTCTCCACATATTATCTTGCTTGAAACAGTCCCATGTTGGTTTCATCTTCACTGTAGGTTTCTTGAACATTTGGCAAAGGTATTTGAACTTTCCAAAATAAGCTTGTCCCTCATTTGCACCTCTATATTTTTCTTCCAATAGTTCCTTAACAATTGAAACAATAGCTCTACCTTGTGTATGTGAAGCATCAAACTCAAGTTTTGTGTTTTTTGTGACTTGAAGGGAATAAAATCCACTTACAACTTTTGATAACCCTTGAAAAAACATATGACAAACATATAAACTATGTTGCAACTCACCTTCTAGAGATACCTTGTGCAATGAAAATTGAAATGGATCAGTATTCCCAGTAAATTGCTCACACTCTTCCCCCTGCACTATGTTTACCAACAACTCACCTTGCTAAAATTTCCCATTAGAATCAAATTCACTCTCTTTAAAAAAATTTAAATGATTGGTCCTTTGCATTGGTAAGAACTCTTTTTGACTCATTAACATCACACTTGCCCCTACTTCTGGATATTTGTCTTCCTTCTCTATGATTGTGACAAACTCCTTTTCATCGAAAAACATAGCACTAGAACCCACTTGTGATTCAAGACCTTCCTCTTTCTCAGATGGATTTTTCTCTTCCTTCATCAACGAAGATTCTTCAATGTTTGGTTCTACTGTCCTCTCCTCCATCCTTCTCTTCTGAATGATCTCCTTGATAGGCCACTTTACCTTCTTCCTTATTGGTAAATGTCAATCACTTTCTTATTTTTCTCTCTCAAGAAGCTACTGCATCTTTAGTTCCATTATGTTTTCCATTTCTTCTTGAATTTATTTCATTTTCTCCAAGGCTTGCCTCAAATCTGCTATCTCTTTCTCAATATCAATTTGCTTTACCTTCTCACCCTTCTTCTTTATCTCACTTTTTCTCTTTTCTTTTCTCTTGTTTCTTGCTTGGTACCTCCTTACTCTGCAAGTCTCCATAGAATTTTCTCCTCATCTCTTCCATTCTTCTTCTACAAGCAAGTTTCTTTCACCTTGCTTCTTTTTTTCTTCATGATACCTCACCTTAGGCCTCTTTCTTTACCCTTGGCCTAGTGTTTTGGTATCTAGGCTCTTCCTTCAACCTGTAAAAAGACAAAACACAAAGAAAAATTTCTTGCCTAGATCTTTGGGCTCCGATACCAATTTGATGCAGAGTAGGGGTGAAACTTAGGCAATTGATATCATATTTCACAACAAATGGACTAATGCTCTTGAAAGGCCGCAAAACTCCAATAATGCACCAGTGATTCAAACCCTTCATACAACACTTGAGACATATTAGACAATGTTAAAATAAAATGTGCAGACCAAAAATGGCTCACAAGAACTCAGGTTTCCCAAATTACTTTGCATTCCTTTACAAACAGACCTAATTCCTAGTATTACTCCAAAATGATAAAATTTGGCACAACTTTCAAGAGTTACCTGACACCTAAAATACAAACATATATTTAGATACCCTTTTGGATCTTTTTTAACATATCCCAAAATGAGGGGTAGTTATTTTGTATGGACATGCCCTAATTTTGATTGTCCTACTTCTCTAGGTCTTGAAGGTGGAGCAACAAATTGGCCTTTTTGGCCATAGTTTCCAAAGAATACTTGATACCAAAAATGTAAACACAATTTTAAATACCCTTTTGGGCCTTCTCAAACATATCAAGAATTTCAGTAGGATTGTTTTGGAATAAGAGGGACTAAAAATGAATGTTGCAGTCTACAACTAGGCTTGTTGCAAGAAGATAGTAGACCTTCAAATCAACCTAGCATGTGCCAACAATATTTCTTGGTCCTGCAACTTTGGGAAAAAAAATACACCCTACTCCAAGCCAGTTGACTATGTTTGAGGCCTTTTCACCCTAGTTAAAATTGATCTAATTTGCTTCAACCACATTTCAAATAGCAACCATTCAACTTCCACTTGACACCAAAAAAAAATGAAAAAGTTGCTTTACACATTGTGCAAATTTTGGATAACTTTTGTAATTGCCAATTGCTTAACTCCTAATGAATGAATCTAAACTCTTACCAGCATAAAATGATCCATGAGGACCTTATTACATGAGAAAACTAAAAAAGAAAAAAAATGACACTTTTTCTTATTGGAGGCATGAAACTTGAGGGTCCCCGTACACCATATGAGTCCACCTAGGTGGGACCCATATGCCAGGTGTGGCGTATGAGTCCCATTTGGCTCCTTTTCAGGGTTTTGAGTGGGAAAATCTAGGTTTTATTTAAAATTTCATGAATGTCAGCCTGTGGGATCCAATTAATAGGATATTAGATGGATTGCCTATATAAATGGGGTCTAAAATCATTATTTCATTAAGCATTCATGATATCAAGTCAAGCACTCAAGAGTTAAGAATTTTGAGACTTCACAAGATCATATAGACAAAATTCAAGATCACTTCTAAGGCATTCAAGGGAAAATTCTTTATCATTTGTTGCAGAAATTCAAGATCCATCATCATGTCAAGGATATGAAACATCAAGCATGTTGTTGAGCTATTTTTGTGCTGTTGCATCCAAGAGCAAAGGTCAAACTTTGTTTTACACTTATATCAATATCTATATCTACATCCTTCATGGCCATTTCATGTTATATTATAGATTTACAAGACATCATTCAAGGTATCATTTCTCATGTTTCATGTCCTTATTTAATTGTCTCATCATTTGGTTTAATTACCTCAAAGGGGTTTGGCCAAGGCAAACCCTCATTTAGTAACAAATCAACAAGTTTTTCTCTCTCTACATGTTTGATTGTAGATCTTGGTGTCTTAGAGCTTGAATATCACTTGAAGATTAGGTTACAATCCTGGAGAAAGTTGTTGGAGTTGCCCCCTCATTGGCAAGGTTGCTATCTTCACAAAAAAGGTCATCTATAGGTCCAAAATCAAGGTTTCATATCCATAAATCAGTTTGGAAGGAAAGAGTAGAGATTCGAGCACAAATTTGAACTTTGAATTCTTGAAAAAGTGGAATAGGATTGATACTCAAGAAGTGGCGTATGAGTCCCAGTACAATTATTTTTCTATATTTTTATAGTTCCAAATACCCTTTTTCTAGAAACCCGTTCCAAACCAGAAACCTTGATTTGGGAGTGATATGCTCAGACTAGCGTATGAGTCCTAGTGGGCTAAAATTTTAGTGTTTTCAATATTTTAGAGCTTCATTCAGTCTTCTTTAGGTTTCCAAGTGCAAACATTTCATCTTGCAGCTCTATATTTTGATTGATATGAATTTTTAGGTCATTTAGTGAAGTATTACATCATACTTGATTCAAGCATTTTTATTTTCATTACATTTATCTTTCCAAGCCCTAGCTTGGTGGCGAACCCTTCATTAGTTTACAATCAGACCTTAGGACAACCCTATTGTCAGATCTCTTTCCCCTTTTTTATTGAATTGAGATCTCTAGGGTTTTCCTTCAATGAGATAATTGGAAAGTGGGTTTTCTCTATGTCCTAAACCATACAGAAACATATCACCCATTTTCCCATTATTTCAATTACTATTCTTGTTTAAGCTATATATGAGATGTTGTTAGATATAGATTCTTATCAAATTTACTCTTTTCTATCACTGTACCCTTTAGGGTATAAAATGACTACATAAGGGACATCAGGTTACAAATTTTCATATTTTTATTCCCTAAATCCTCTTGCTAATGTATTGGTTTCATTTTTGGGACCCTAGAGAGGAGAGTGAAGAAAATGCAAAGTAAAGGAATAACCATTAGTGGTAGAAGAAGATAACAATAGCAAAAAGAATTATTTTTGCAAATACCACTCTTAGGTAGTACCTCTATGAGAGGGGCATAGGAACTTAAGGGATGAAAAATGGAAAAGGTTGAGGAATCTGAAAAGATTCCTAAAAAGATGTAGTTGTTCAAAATTTTAAAGTACCCATGGGACATATAAAGATTAATGGAAGTCCATATCAGTCAAATCCATGACGAAAGGAGATAACAAAAGAAAAGTGGAGATGAACATGAAATAAAGAAGGTTGAAATAAACTCAAGAACAATAGAAAAGATATTGTAGAAGAATGAAAGAATCAAGAAAGAAGAAAAGAGAAGAAGAACTAGAATTAGCGGTAGAAAATATAAACAAAGACGATGAGCATTCCATTGTGGGTGTTTCCAAATAAGAAGAGCATGCCACTACGGGTGCAACCAGAGAAAGTAGAGAAATGATACCACTACTAGGTTCTAACATGAAGGAAATAAACCAAATTATACAAAACATAGAAGGATAAATTGAAGACTATAGGAAAACTAGAAAGGATTTAGACCAAGTAGTTGTAAGAATTATAATACGACCCATCACTAGAACACCAAATGCTTATCCGCATTGGAAAAATACTCAATTAAGGATAAATGAGGATTGTTTACTAGTAGGAACCACCTTAAAAAATCTTCATAATATAAAATTTGATGCCAATTACTTGGATGAGTTAGTAACCAGAAGTGTTATGATAATAAGAGGAAAAGATGCAGTAGAAAATAAAGAGGATATCACGAGTTTAATAACTTTGAAGGAAGTGAAACCATCAACTAATCAAATGAAACTTACCAACAAAAAAATATCTCCATGTACAAAAAGACAATTTAAACAATTACAACCCTCAGACCAAGAGTCGCCCTTAATGCCGACAAAATCAAGGAGAATTTAAATAAAAGTAGAAAAAACTCTAAGAGAGAAATATATATAGGAGAATAGGAAAGAGATCAAAATAACAAAGGTGATCCAGGGAAATATCATTTTGACATATGATATATAGATAGTGAAGAGGAAACATAAATGAATAATCCTAGGAAGTTACCTCTTTTTGGAAAAGATACAAATGAACCAACACAACATGTCTTTATCCTAGAATCTATGTAGCAAAGATAGAGCATATCAAGAGACAACATAAATTTGTTCGATTTCATTGGATCAATCTATGGAGATACCCTTAAATGGTACCAAAAAAACTATTGTAATAGTGAAAAAGAATGGGAGATAGTGAAAGAGGACTTATTAGCCAACTTTGATACTCTAGAATTGCCTAGAAAAGGAGTCCAAAAATTCTTGGAACTTACACAAAATGAGGATGAAACCATAAATAAATTCAATAAATGATTTAAAGAAATTACTAGGAGACTAGAAGAACCATTAACCAACAAACAAAAGATTGAACGACTCATCTTTGGCATAATACCAAAAAATAGAATATCCCTGGATGGGAGATATTTTGATACCTACTCCATACTTGTTACATTGGCATGCCGAATTGAATGCCAATCTTGGGAGAAATAGGAAAGAGAAAATGAGAACAAGGAAATGGAAAAATTAAAACTAGGGATAAAACAATTAAGACTCTGGCAAGACCTGATGGTGAAGAAAGACATGTTTGCACTAAGACCTAACATCTATTGTACTTATTATGGAAGAGGGACACATAAAAAATGAATGTCTAAAGGAAATTGGAGAAAATAAAGCTAATGCACTAAGAGTAGACTTGAGGGAACTACCCAGGAAATTAAACATAGTTTATTGTGGCACTTGTGGAGAGTGGAATGGTTATAAAACAAAACATTGTTCATCACAATTATTTCAAGTAAGAAAAGACCCAACCAGAAAAAACCATAGTGACCACCAAAAATTAGCATATGTGATAGACATGGCAGAATGATCAATCCATCAAAAAAACCATGGAGATAAAGTGCCACAATGGAAAAATAATAGAAACATTAATTCCATTAAAAAACAACCAAATATGGATGCATACATTGAAAGAGGCCAATTTCAAGGAGATAGAGGTTGAGGCAAAGGAGGGAGGAGACAAAAATATGCCAAATGCTTCAAATGTGGTGAACCAAGCCATTTTGTAATAGAATGTTGGGGCGATAGGAAGAAACCCTGTAGATTTTGCGGGAGTATAAAACATGATATATTTAATTATGATAAAGCCCAAACCTATTATTTGAAAAGTGATGAGCTCCAAAATCTAAACTCATCTAGGGGGTGGGATTACTGAGGAAAATACCAAAAGAGCCCGATGATACAGATGAAGGAGGCCGAAAAGGAGAGTCCTAGTAGAATAGTAAATTTGAAAGAGAAACTCATACCTACAATAAGGTAGCGGTAATAAAAAGACAAAAAACCAATACTACAAATGATAGACAAGACATAATAGAAGAAGGAACTATCTCAAATGAGGACATTCCATCCAACTAAGAGATGACATACTCACATAGTAGAAGAAACAAATGAAATTGTCACCAAGGAACAAGACTAGGAGATGAAATTCTTTTTCTAAAGAAGAAGTGAATACTTAAAAAAAAATCAAAATTTCTAACCAATTCAACGTACTGTACAAACTACATCAATTTTTTAAATATTGGAATAACTAGAATACAAAAATAAAAAATATAAACAAAAATGAAAAAAAATGGAAAACACAACCAATTATGATTACAATAAGTATAGACCGTAAAAAGAGAACTAATATAATGGTGGACTTAGAGTCGATATAAAAATGCTCCAAAAATGAGTGTGGGAACAAATAGGAAAGACACAACTAGAGAAAACACCTTATAATATTCGCCTAGTAGATGGCACAAGAATGAAAAACTTAGGAACTTGGAAACAAATAGACATCAATGTGAAAGGGGTAAAATAAATAGTAGACTTTGAAGTAGTAGCAATAAAAGGGACCTTTGATTCATTCAATTGCCTACTAGGACTCAGGTGGTTTGTAAATGCCAATGGAATTGTAGTCTTCAAAAATGAGGTGATATTATTTGTGGATGATGGAAGAATAGTTCATAGCCCAATAGGAAAAACTCCAAATGAAGCATATATAGAAGAATTAAACCAAAAAGAATACAATGAATCTAAAAAATAATGATCTATACGTAATCTCACAGTTACCACCAAGTGATAACTTAGAAGACCCTAATTTAGGAGGAGAATTTGAAATTGAAAGCATTACATATAGGACAAATAGTGAGAATGTGTCAGATACCTCGATGCATGAGGAACTGAAACTCCATTCTCAAAGAATTACTAGATTTACTAGGATATTCATGATTAGGAAGATACTCGAGAATTCTCTGAAGTCTATCACACTTACAAATAATGAACCACACAACAACTATAGATAGTAGACACTATATAGCTACTTCTAAGAGATCTCACCATATAAATCACATTTCACAAGGGATTTCACACATCAAACTACCCAAATACTCAAGAGTTGGCAACCTCCTATTATTTATCACACAGATAGAAAAAAAATTCAAAATGAAGAAAGAAGACTTGATATACTAAAATATACACTTTTTTATAATGCAGCCTGGTGGCACAATGCACATAAGAAAAAATTAACACAACAAACGATATTCAAAATGTTAATTACAACAAGATAGCTACCAAAGGAAGGGGAATCTAAGGAAATACCAAAGTATAATGGATAAATTTTAGCAAAATATCATCTGACCACTTGTATGACAACATGGAAAGCAAAAAACAAGTATGATGAATGAATATATGTAGAATTATTCTATTGTGCACAAACACTAGTAGTATAGACTTGGTACATCAACCAAGAGCGAAAATGAGAAACAAACAACTGGATAGAGCTAACAAAGGACTTTTACCACACTCTCTCTTTTAGCAATGAAAACAAACATACACATCCCACATTTATCAAAATGAAGGAGATAAAATATAAACTAGATGAAACTCATGAATTTGTGGTACCGCAAACCTCTACATCGCCTCCACAATTAGAAGGTATTTGGAGATACATTGAATGACTCGATAAAAAATCTATATTACTAGATAAAATATGTTATCTGAGAAACAAGGATGATGATGATACAAACAACTTGTATATATAATTCCAACAAGAGGAAAGAGAATTAAAATCTCTAGTAGAATCCAAAGAAAAGTACTATAACCAACCAATCAAACTAAAGAAAGAAAACATTGCTAAGGAAGGAGATCCTAAAATGGCTAAAATAGGCAACTATTAGGATGACAGATTAGTGGCACAAGTTGTAGATATTTTATGATAATTTGAATAAATCCTCCCTAGAAAATTTATAGACCTAAAAGGAATAAAGGAGGAAGCAGGAGTCATGAAGATACAACTAAAAGAAGGAGCTAAATGTATATGGAAAATACTATACCGACTAAACCCAAATATGAAGAAGAAAGTCAAAGAACTAGAGAAAATGTTAAAAACAAGGATAATCAAACTAGTAGAAGATGCAAAGTCGATTAGCCCTAGGGTAATTCAAAACAAGAAAATAGGTAAAATAAGTATTTTTCTTGATTTTAGGGAACTAAATAAAGCCTACATTCATGACCCTTTTCCTAGACACCATTCACTGAAGAAATTTTGGAATTAGTAGCAAGAAGAGAAATATACTCCTTCATTGATGTATTTTCAAGGTATCATCAAGTATGAATAAGTGAGGAAGACCAACTGTAAATTCATAAAGAGGTATGCCAAAGTAGTTGCAATAATGGAAGAACTACTCAAAAATAATTTTGGTAGAAGCATTGAATGGACTGAGGAATGCCAACACGTATTTGACGTGCACAAAAGAACAAAATTGTGGAGGCACCCATACTAATGTTCCCGAATTGGAACAAACCGATTCATGTACACATAGATACATCAAGAGCGGATATTGGAGCAGTATTATCTCAACCCAAAGGCAATAAATATCACCCCATAGTCTTTGCAAGCATAAAACTATCCAAGGTGGAGAAAAACTACACAAATAACAAAAGAGAAGCCCTAGCTATGGTTTATGCATTAAAAAAATTTAGACACTATCTACTATCAACATCATTCACATTCTTTACAGATCATGAACCACTAAAGTAATTACTCAATAGGCATGTCATACAAGGAAGGATATGTCAATGGTTACTCTTATTTTTAGAATTTAATTTTAAGATAATGGTCAAAACCAGAAAGTACAATCAAGGACCAGATTACTTATCAAGGATAGAAATAAGGGAGGAACTAGAAGATCAACCAAAAGATCTAATTGGCACACACCTATTTAGACTAAATGCGGTACCAAAGGAACTACAAGATATTGACATACTAGACTATTTAAAGGAGAATTTCCCATATATCTCTCAACATAAGATAAATAACTCCTTGTGTGGAAGTCTCTACCATATACACTAATATAAGGTGAATTGCATCACATAGTACAAGATGAAATGATAAGAAGATTTTTTTTGAGCACGAAAGAAAATCTATCTTGAAAGAAGCACATGAAGGAATAGTAGGGGGAAATAATTGCGGTGAAGCAACAACAAAAAGGGTTAAACTAGCTAGACTTTGGTGGACAACCCTACATAGGGTCACAAAAGAATATACAAAGAATTGTGATATATGTCAATGAGTGGGGAAACCTACCGTGAGAGATGAGATGCTATTGATACCAATATTACCACAAATCCCATTTGAAAAATGGGCAATAGACTTTATAGGACCAATTGACCCACCTGTTAAACAATAAAAAAAGATTCATAATAATGGGAGTATAATATTTAACAAAAGGGGTAGAGGTAGAACCTACTAGGGACTATACTTAATAGACTACTACAATATTATTATATGAAAATATAATCACTAGGTATGGTTTGCCACTAAATACAGTAAGTGATCAAGGCAAATATTTTGTTAATAAAGTAATTATGGAGCTTCTATAGAATTTCAGGATAACATACAATTAGAGTTCACCATATCACCCACAAGAAAATGGAGCAAGTGAGGCTCTAAATAAGATAATTGGGAGAAAACTTAGTAAAATATGTGATGGAGATAGGCTAGATTGGGACATTAAGATACCTGCGGTACATTGGTCCTATTGTACATCTTACAAGATGACCACTAATTTTATGTACCATTTTAATTGGTATATGGAATTGATGTAATAGTTCTAATGAACTTTACAATCCTAAATTTACATATTACACTAACATTAGGGCTAGACGATGATGAGTTCTTAGCACAAAGGATAAAAAAACTCAAAAAGTTGGATGAAAATAGATTCATAACATTATACAATAAAAAAGTAGAGAAAAAAATATAAAAAGGCTTGGCATGACAGGAACCTCCACACTAAGACTTTCTAAATAGGAGATCTCGTATTACAATATGATATAAAACTAAAAAATCATAGAAAATTAAAGGTGGCTAGGGCCATACTCTATCCAAAAAATTGCAGAATCTATAGTAGTTAAATTAAAGAGATTAGTTTGCAATCACATCATAATATATGTGAATGGATCTAGACTTAAACACTACCACCTACCAAATGGATGAGGATTATAAATTCTAAAAAGATAAATATTGTAAATTATGTAATATATGTAGCATAAATTACGTAACATAAAAACAAACCTTTAGCAATCTAAAACTCCAAACGGCTACAAAACCCTGTTAAACCCAATGGAAAAATGACATCAATGTGTCTGCCAAACACAAGTCTATTTAAAACCATCACTACACTACACCAACTTTGCATTTAAACTCTCCAAGTTAATGAAAGAAATTCAAGCTTTTCTACGCTTACATAGAGATGCAAACAATGGAAACCCCAACCTTGGTGAATATTATAGAGAAAACATGAACAAAGAATAAGAAGTACCCATTCAAAGCAATGGATGTCGACAAGGATGTGGAATTCTCAAATACCCCCATAGATGTAGTCTACACAGAGGATGTGAGGAAATAAATCCATAAGTCAATCATTGAAATTGATCATACCAAGTTTGAAGAGCTCAAACTAAATATCCTAAACCCAGGCCAAAGGATATACCAATCCTAATTCAAATATGTAGCAAGGAGTAATATTGACATTTGGAAGGACTTATTAGACATTTTTGATGAGCACAGTTGGGTGCGACTAGTTCTTAGCAGGGTCCATGATTAACTCATCTACTTAGAAAAACACTACCACATTACATGAGAAGCAATCCATGTGGTAATTGGGTTGAGCATTGTCAAAGAGGTACCAATAAAGAAGGAAGTAAAAATTGTAGTAACTCAACTCATCGAATCAACACCCGGTGGGTGTAGCCTAAGTGTTTGAGCAATAAAAAATCCTAGGGTGCAGTATCTAACCATTGGAATTGTGTACAAGATCTACTACACAAATAAAGAGGATTTTATAATAAAAAAGATGATAAACACCGCTTATTAGATGGTGGTAGAGGGAAAATATTTTTACTTCTACGAAGTGATGCAAGATCAGGGTATGTGCAAGATCATCATGGAAAAAACAGGCCCTTAAGTGGCAATGAAAATTCAAAAAAATCAGAGTTAGGAAACTTGACGTAAAAAATTGAATAAGTTATCTATATTATTTCAAAAATATGTAAAAATAGAATCTGTGGAAAATTGGATGTAGTTTCTAAAATACTAGGTTAATTTAAAAAAAAAAAAAAGCTATTTGGTGAAAAATTGAAATTTCAATGCAGTAGTACTTAAATTTCAAAGAAAACATAAGAAGTAGGTGTCTGCCTGACCACCCTAACCATAATAAAATGATAATATTTTTTTATAAGATTTTATATATAAGTAGAGGATTCATGTCGTGATGTGATGCATATTTTTTTGTAATTTTTTTTCAAGTAAATAATTAATTATGAATTTTTTATTACAACTTCTAAAAAATATAAAAACTTGTATGTCTGACCACCTTAACTTGGTCAAAACTTCATGAAATCCATTTTTTTTTAATCCTATAGTATGCCAAGCATATAATGTGACGCATGTTATGGATTCAAAAAATGTGATACTGTTTGAAAGCTATAGATGTTTTTCTATCATGCTATCAATCAGAACTTTAGTCGTAATTCTAATAGAAAATAAATAATAATTATTTATTAGATTCAAAGTAATGTATAAGATATATTGGTAGACAGCTGAGAAGCTCCTTTACAAACCCTTTTCATTTCATCAATTCTGGGTAAAATTAAAGTCGTCAGCCACATGGGCGAAGTTTGGAAAAGTAAGGTAACTTAAACACTTTTTTCGTGTTGACTTCTTAGGATTGGCAGGTCTGAATCGAATTCCAAAACAAGCCCGAGCCTAATACCTAGGCATTAAATTTTGTGTCATCATATCGGATATCTGATTCAAATTGGATATCCGATTTGAATCCGATATCTTATATGTTTTAGATATGAGTTTTAAATTTTTTATATAATTTTTAATATATGATTTCAAAAATGCAATAAAGTTTATAATTTAATATATATAATATACAATATATTTATAATGTAATATATAATATACAATTTATGATAATCTCTTACCGAATTATGTATTTAATATATAATATATTATATTATTATGTGTAATATTTAAATATTTTAGTTAATCTATAAATATTTATATATATATATTACTAATATATAAAATATTTAAATATTATCTCTTTCCCTCTCTCTCTCTCCCAAGTCTCTCACTGAATCACTCCTATCTATCTCCCCTCTACCCTCTCTCTCTCTCTATCCCTCTCTCCCTCTCTCCCTCCCACTGCCCCCCTCTCTCTCTCTCTCTCCTCTCTCTCTCCTGTCCCTCCCTCAACCCTAAACTTCTCTCTCTCTCCCACTTCCCTCTTCCTCTCTCGCTAACTCTTCCCACTCACTCTCTCCATATCCACTCTCCCTCTCCCTCTCTCTACACCTCTCCCTCTCACCTCCCTTTCCCTTCCCACCTCCTTCTCCCCCTCACTCTCCCTCTCCACCCTCCCACTCCCTCCTCTCCCCAACACCAAACCCCACCCTCTCTCCTCCTCTCCCTCCAACCTCCCTCCTCCCACCACCTCCCTCTCTCACTTCCCACTCATCCCTCTCACCTCCCACTCCCTCCCTCTCTCTCCTCTAACCCACCTCTCCTGCCTCTCCCTCTCTCTCTCCCTCCCACCTCCCTCCTCTCTCTCTCTCTCTCCCTCCCACCTCCCTCTCTCCCCTCCCTCCCTCTCTCAATCTCCCACTCTCCCTCTCTCTCTCTCCCTCTCCCCCTCTCTCTCTCCCCCTCCCACTCTCCCTCTCTCCTTCCCACTCTCCCTCTTCTTCTCTCACCCTCCCACTCTCCCTCTGTCCCTGTCCCTCTATCCCTCAACCCTAAACCCTCTCTCTCTCTCTCTCTCTCAATCTCCCATTCTCCGTCCCTACTCCCCCTCTCTCTCTCCATCTCCATCTCAATTTCTCCCTCTCCCTCTCTCCCTCTCTCTCTCCCACTTTCTCACTCTCTCCCTTTCCATCTCCCTCTCCCTCTCTCTACCTCCCACCTCCCTCCTCTCCCCCTCTCCCTCCTCTTCCTCCCTCTCTCCTCCTTCCCACCTCCCTCTTCTTCTCTCTCTCACCTCCCCCCTCTCCCTCTCTCTCTCTCTCTCTCTCTCTCTCTCTCTCTCTCTCCTTTCCACTCTCCCTCTTCTTCTCTCACTCTCCCAATCTCCCTCTTCTTCTCTAACTCTCTGACTCTCCCTCTGACTCTCCCTCTCCCTCTCTCCCTCTCTCACTCCCAATATCCATCCCTCCCTCTCTCTCTCTCTCTCCCTACCACTCTTCCTCTCCCTCTATCAATCTCCCAATATCCCTCTCCCTCTTTCCTTCTCCCTCTATCCCTCTGTCCCTCTCCCTCTCTCCCTAAACCCTCTCTCTCTCCCTCTCCCTCTCCCTCTCTCCCTCACTGTACTCTGCGAGGTAAATGCATCCACAATCTATAATGCTCATCAAACCAAAATTGTTGGCCCTATGAGCATTATAGATTACTGGTACATTTTACCTCATGGAATACAACAAGGGCCATTAGGTTATATTGTAAATCGATGGTGGAAACTAAAAATTTAAAATATGGCCCTAAAGAAACTAATAATCGTGATAGACTATTGGCGAATTAATATAAATTTTTACTATAATTTATTAAAATTAGGTGAATCTAATCTAATCATATCTCGAATATTGTGGCAAATTTTTGAGTTAATTTTTTTAATAAAATAAATTCTTTGGCGATTTAAATAAGACTATAATAAAATTTTGTAAAAAATGTGGTGATTCAAGTTACGTTATAGGTCGAACTATTAGCTAATTATGGATTCCCAAATTTCAACTATTAAGCAATTGGTGAATATTAGCCACTAAAAAATCACTGCCATGCACATGTACATCCACCCTTGCTTCATGCCTATGAGCCTCAATTTCATGTTTAGGGAGTGGTTGATGACCTCAATATCATCCTTCAGATGTCTTAGTACACTGGTAACCTCCTCTATATCCCCTACCTTTCACTCATTTCATATGATACTAGGGGTTGAGTCATTTATCTATTTTCTTTTGGACCGTAGTTGTTCTAGAGATGAATCCAGTGAAGCATATTGTACTGAAGCTGTATCTAGAGGGGGATATAAAATCAAAACTTCACCTAGTTTTTTAATTGGAAACTTGGTGTGCTTTGAGGATTGGATTTTAGGTCCCATTACTAATTTAGCATATAACCTTTCAAAATTTTCAATCATTAAGTTAATTATTTTAAGAGGATTTACCTCTTCCACATAGAATCCCATAAAATCAATATCCCTTTTCCTTTTTTGTTCTTCCAATTTTATTAGAATTTTCCATTCCCTCTTCCTTTGGAACACGTCTTGAGCTACGACACAATTTATTATCATATCCTCATCATAGTCTACTTCATGGGTAATCCCTGCTTCAGTAAGAATAATTTTCCTTACAAAATTCATGTGTCCTTTGGGGTCAAAGAACCTTTCCATTTTAGAATTTAAAGAATACCTACCTTTGAAATAGTCTTATAACTCATCAAGAGTATCAGAACCAATAAAAATCTCTCCACACATAGTTAAGTTGAGCAGGAATGTTCCCTTCTTCTGTTTCTTGATGACATATTTCCCCATCCATAATATTTTACACATGAATTCCACAAAGGCCAATTGAAGAGAAACAAACTTAGGAAAGATGTGTGGAGCCTAAGGGCATCCATAAATTCTTAAAGGTGTATGTTCAGATAAGAAAAACCATTCACCAAATTTGTGTGTGTGTTCTTTCTCTAGTTTCAATGCCAAGGGTCTCAATAATTATCTTATTTCAATAGAAATTCTTGGTGAAGTACAACCAAGAATAGTCATAATTCTAACCATAAAGTCATTAGGGAAAACTACATAATCACTATTTTTGCATATGCTATCCCGAAGGTAGCACCAAGACTACACATGCATCCTATTACCTTGTTGATCAAGCACTCCCAAATTCATCCTTTGGGCCCACTTATCCCTATTTTGATGTAAAATAAAATAAAGAATAACACTTAAAAGTCATAGAAGCCTTGTTTTCTCTAACTTGTAAAATTCCTTCATGCAACCCCTTCTCAATCACTGAAGAAAAATCAAATTCAATGTTTACCTCTAGGTTTTGAATCCTCATTGCCATCATCATGAGACTGGCTGACATCTTTTCTTGAGCATCTATTCCAAGTATTTGGCATAAAGAAAAGTGTCATTTTAAAATACACTTGAAAGTCATCTACCACAAATGGTTGATTGCAAGACGAGGAGATAGGTATCCTTATGTTATTTACACCATTCTTCATGTATATTGGAATCTCATCACTTCTATAAGTTTTCCTCAATCTGTGATAATCTTCTTCACTTTTTTGCAAGTCAATTTTAGTGAGATCTTGTTTTTTCAACATAAAACATTCTATGATTGCTGAATTAGTTAGTACCACTAGTGGTGAACCATTGAGAATTCTCACAATCCTTATGGCCAGATGATAACATTGTGCCAACAGTCTAATAAGATCAACATCCACAAAGACATTAGGGACCACTAACTCGGCCAAGTTCAGAGTCCAAGGGTTTGAGACTGGGATTTTAGCATCTCTTTTTTCATAGAAGTACCAGAACAAGTCCCATCTTGAGATGCAAATAACCACATTTATGCATCCATGGGATTCATCCCTAAATACCTTCTTATATCCTTTATCTACTGATTTCGGTAATATATCTAAAATAGACTGTTGAAGTTGTCTTTTCCATGTTTTGGGAGCTAAGGATTCCCCTTTCTTACTTATAGGCTCACTCTTTTTAGGTGGCTTGATGTAAATTATGCTTCCACTAGGGTTTTTAAACCTTTTACTTGTAGAATTATTTTAAAAATAGTGATTCAAATACTTATGCAATTGTTATGAGAAAGGAACAAATGCACTTACCCGTCCAACCAACAGATGAAGAACCTACACTTTGAATTATTTCACCTCCGAATGCTCTAGTTTTCTATGAATGATTAGAATTCCACCCAATTCGAAATATATTAATCTTTAAATTTAGTCACTTTGCCATTAATGTCAACTCATGCTGAAAATTTTATAATATATCATTAGAAGTGAGTTTGAATGTACACCCTTGATCTTAGAAGATCAAACGGTCCAGGATAATTCATGCACTTAATGCTATATTCAATATAAATGTATTGCCAACCTGTACCACAATCCTACCATGTCATATCAAGACTGTCGTGGGGTAGCGAGGTCACATAATTTTCACCTTTTATTCATCCCACTTTATCACATGTGTCATTTAATGTCATTGTGTGCTTGTCACAGGGCTGAGGGTTACTAAATGGTTAAGTGACCTCTTACCGCTACCCCACACGTCACAATTTGTGTCATGGAGTACTCACAATAGGGCTGCAATTTTCTTTAATGGTTGAGTGGATGCTTACCGCTATCCTACACATGCCCCTACTGACTACCATGGTATTGTGGTGAAGATTTATATTGCTTCCTATTCCCTTGCAAGCCTACCACAACATACCAAGGGAGACTAAATACCCCTGTAGAGGTGTGGTATTAGACCAATTCATACATTTGGATGAAAACACACAAGGTAACATGGGTGTAATATTTCCGAGATCATCCTGTTTGGAAAGATTGAACAATTTTCTAATCCTTGAAGCTCTCTTGAGCCTTCTTATCCTTGGTTTTTTAGTATCAGTTAGACCAAGAAGAATTATTTTCTCCCTTTTTCATAATGACTAGTTCAAGAAAATGACACAATGAGGATATTAACAAGGAAATTTTGATGAATAATAGAAGGATCGAGGATCCTCCTAATGGATTTTAGGGTTTAAGGCTTATCAAGCTGGTAAAATAAGCAAAATATTAAAGTTCCAACACCACCAAAGGAATCCACACAACCATCATCTTCTGTACTAGCTCCAGAAAAATGCACACCAACAACACAAAGCTCTATAAGACTCCATGGATCTTTCAACACACAATTTGAGGGTCTCACATCCTCTTCCCAAATGGTGACAACACCAGATGTGCAAGAAATATCTGAAACCCTAATACAAATGAGTGTAGAGAAGAAAGTTGACAAGGAAGGGCCTAATCAAGTAGTAAAATATAAGATAATTAGTTCCATACAAGAGGAGGAAGAAAAAGATGAGGTATGAGAAGTGCAAAAACCTTTGTAGAAGAGAAAGAGGAAAGAGCATATGGTAAAAAGCTAACAACCAAAGGAAACATAACAACCACAACCACCTATCAATGTGAGGTAAACTAAAATAATATCCTTTATTATAGTATTTTGTCACAAGTATTATCCATGTATGAAGATTTAGACAATGATAATTAGGATAGGATAATACAGAGTTTGATAATGTACATAAGGAAATTTGAAAAAATTCTAGAGGAATTAATCAAAGACTTCCTAGAACCCATTGTTGCCGCAATCCTAGAAAGAAGGGAGAAATCCCTAAAGGAAGAGGAAGAAATAAGGGAGAAAGAAATTATAGAGGTAGGGTCTTGCCTTACCATAAAACAAAAAGATCAATGAAACAGGCCTAAGCACAAGATCTCCACCCAAAGCAAAGGGTGGAGACTTTGATGGGAGGCCAAAATGAAGAGATTTCTAGAATACAAGATGAGACTATTGCAATAATGTTACCACTATTTTTTCCCCCTTATAAAAATGTGTTCACTTACTCCAAATTTTTGCTAAGAAGTTGTCGGTCTTACTCCAAATTTTTGCTAAGAAGTTGTTGGTCTTCCTTGTGGTTTTCAAAAGTCCTTCAACCCTCGCTTAGGTTGTCACAACCTTAATTTCATCTGATATATTGAAAATTTTATCCCTTGAGGTTACTCTTTGTCAAGTTAAGAAAAGTTTGTCAGAGCCCGAAGTATCTGCCTTAACTTTTGCAAGTTCTGATAAGTCAAAGTTAAAGTTATCTCAAAGTTTTTTAGAGGTTTTGAAACCTCTATCAGCCTCCAATGGGGTTGTCAAAAACTATTTTCTTTCAATGGAAAAGGCTTTGTTCCAAGAAGTGATGTGAAGAAGATTAAATTAAAGATAAATAATTTCAAAACTTTATAATGGTTGTGAAACCTTTTCCGGTCCCCATGAGGTTGTGAAAACTTCTCATTTTTTCGAAAAGTTCTTCTTAACCATTCCTTTTCAAATATTTAAAAAAATGGTTGAGATAAATGGAAGATGTGAAAGGTTAGACACACCAAACCTTGTAAAGGGGGTATTAACCACTCATCCACTTAAGAATTAATTGGGGATGGTTTTTAAGCGATTTGAGCTATTGAGGAAGCACATTTTGACTGGAACGAGAGAAAATATCAGAGTGGAGTGGAGGAAAAAAATATTGTAGCATTTGATTATTGGAGCTTGGAATGCTCTTGAAATGTACTATTTTCCTATGTAATTAAGTTATAATTTATTGGGAATTTTATTCTATAGTGGAGAAATACATTGGTATAAGTTTCCCTTTTCAAATTATGTACATATCCTAGGGTTTTAGTTGCAATGAAGTTTAACTATCAGGGTTATGAATATATTTCTAGATTAACTAGCACAATGCCAAAAATTGGGGATACCAAGCTAGGGCATGTGAGTTTGAATGTATTTTGGGATAGAATTGGGAAGCCTAACCCTCCACCCATTACAAAAAGGTTAATTGAGAGCCGATTACTACAAGCCACCACCTTCCTAGTGGCAATTCAATGTCTAGATTTGATAATGAAATGTATAAAACATTATGACACTGAGACATGAGAGGTTAGGACCAATGAAAATAGATTGGTACTGAAAATTCAAAGAAATATTTTTCCTTCATGTCAGAAAATATCAAAGAGAGAAAAATTTGGTATTTGATTTCACTTTATTACAAAATATTTTTTTAGAAAAGAAAGGCTCATATAGAAACATGATTTCTAAAGAATGGATCGCCACACCTAAGAGCAATAAATCCGAATTAACCAAGGACATGCATAGAAACCATTTTGTAAATGATATTTTTGATAAATTTATACTCCTATATAGGCTAAGGGGAAATGAAAAAGCTCATGAATTCTAAGAATGGATGTCTTTATTTGTTCATATTATACTTGGAGGAACACAATTCCTAGATTGGACACAACTTAACGGTGATGGAATACACCACATGATCATCCATTTTTTACTTAATAGGTCCTTCTATATGTCATCATACTTGATTTACGCCATTGATAATACAAGAACCTAGTTGGGATTGAGACCAAGTCTAAATCCATGTGAAGAAGTTCCAATTTTTGATTATTATGATAAGTTACAACTAGGAAAAATTTATCATCACCACAGGAGAATTACGCATAAATTTACTATGAGGGTAACTCATGAAATATAGGGAGATATTGGTTTAAGGCTTACTCCTAAATCTATATAGCTAATCAAAATTTTTGGGATCCATTTCATAGAATTCCAAAGGTTCTCATATATTAGTGTTGGAGGATTTAAGGGTGCTGTACTAAAACTTCCTAAGTATGTAGAAGAAAATTTTGTTCTATTAGAAGTTTACAAGAAGCTTTCAGAAGTGAATAAGAGATGTTAGGAAATGAAATTGGTTGGCATACATTTTCTTATTAGACTTGTCCATTTCTCCTACAATTCTATGTCAGATGCACTCAATATCGAGAGAGATCTAGTTAAGTATACTTTTCAATATTATGATGCTAGATTTCCTTTTGATATCAATGAATTTGTGAAGAATAAATTCCACCTGGGTCCTAGATTTCATCATGTTTTTGATTTGGAATATTATCGAGTTGATTGTGCTAATGAGTTCGAAGTAATGTGAAGGAGATGGATGAGTCTGTCCTTGAGACAAATAAGGGTATTCAAACTAAATTGAGACATCCATGGCATTGAAGATGAAAAATCATATTTGGTGGATCCCATCTATATAAAGAGTGTTTCCATTCAACGTATTGTGTCTATGAATTGGAGCATCAAAGAAATTGAAACCATTGTGATGACAAACACGGTAGGAGGGTCCTCAAAGAGAAAAATATGGGCTATGCAGCTAGAGTAACACAATAGAAGAAACACAAAATCTGGAGGCAATTGCAGATTAGAACATTCTTATTATCATGAAATTAATTTACATATAGTCGGCCACATCTGGGCATACAGATTCGACTCACAGGCCTGATTACAATATGCTCAAAATATAGTGCTCATACATGCAAGTGAAAAACCTACAGATCAAACTCTATATACATTTTATTCTACTTCCCTATTGTTTTATGTCAATCTAATGATTCATTACAACCTTTATATCATATCCGCGAGTCTAGAAACATCCACGTCCGCCAAAGATCATTACAAAATTCGATGAAGAAAAATGTAAAGTGTGCAAGAATAGGTCAGCCTCAGATCTAAAATTCTTCCACGGTAGATGTGCATGATGATGTGTGGACCTAAGTGTAAGATCAAGAAAAATCCATAAAACAAATCTCAACACATTGTGAGGATCCAATAGTCACAAAAAAGATCCACGATTGATCCAACTAGTCATTAGGATTTGAAATTATTCTGGGGCCAGTTCCAAAAACTGTCATTCAATTTAGAAGTGATAACTTGTCAAAAAAAGATCCAATCAATCTAAAAACTTGGAATAAGGTAATTGAGCGTGTCCATGATGAAACCATAGGTACATGAGATCTGGTGAGAAAATATGAAGAAATACCATATCTCCCAACTTGAACAGGAACAAAACTTACTGAAAATATTTTTGGTTGATGCAAGATTGCTAAGAACCAAGGATGCTCTTGCATCATACATCTAAGGTTAATGAAAAGTGAGTCCCTCACTTTTCTGGAGCCAAAGGAAAACCAAGACGGTCTACCTCAGCCTGAGAAATCCAAGAAGAATCCTCCACTGGTCTACCTTTCCATTTCACAAGATATTCTTTGTATTGTCTTCCACGAGTTTTCCTTCCATCTTTGACATCCAAAACCTCTTTTATCTCATCTGATTTATTTTTAGGAAGTTGTTCTTCCAATTTTACTTTACTCTCTTCACTGAATTCTACTTCATGGTATTGATATAGATCTACAATGTTGAATATAGGCGATATACCCATTTCATTTGGGAACTCTACTTCATATGCATTTCCTAAATCAAACTTCTTCAAAATCCTATAGGGTCCAAACTTCCTCATCTTTAGTTTAAAGTATGTGCCAACTGGGAATCTTTCCTTCCTCAAATATAACATTACCTCATCTCCAAATTCGAACTCCTTATGTCTCCTCTTTTCATCTACTTTCTCCTGATACTTCTGGTTCATGTTTTCTAAATGTTGCTTTACTTGAGTATGCATTTCCTTCATATGTTCTACAAATTCTTCTACTTCTGTAATCCTTTTATCTTCTCTACTGATGTCTCTCAATTCTGATATACCTCTAGGATGAACTCTAGTAACAATCTGAAAATGCATCTTTCCTGTACTTCTATTCACTGAATTATTGTAGGAAAACTCTGCTTGTGCTAGGGCTAAAACCCAACTTCTGATTTTCTCTCCAACCAAACATCTCAGCAAATTTCCCAAACTCATGTTTACTACCTCTGTTTTTCCATCAGTCTGTGGGTGAAAAGTAGAATTGAACTTTAAGTCTATCTTCAACTTCTTCCAAAGTGTCCTCCAAAAGTAACCAATAAACTTTGTATCTTTTTCTGAAACAATACTCCTAGGTAACCCATGCAATCTGACTTCCCTGAAAAATAAGTCTACTACAAGTACTACATCTATTATCGTGTTACAAGGTATGAAATGTGCCATCTTAGAAAATCTATCCACCACCACCAATACTGAATCATTAATTCTCCGCGTCTTAGGCAAACCAACTATGAAATCCATGCTGATATCCCCCCAAGGTCTTTCTGGAATTGTCAAAGGTTTATACAATCCAACATTCTGACTACTCCCTTTTGCAACTTGACAAACTTTGCAACTCTATACAAATTTCCTAACATCCTTATGAATCTATGACCAAAAGTAATTCTCACTTACCAATACTACTATTATATTAGTTCCAAAATGTCTTGCCAATCCCCTACTATGTTTCTCTTTCACCAAGTTGTCCCTCATTGAAATATGGGGTATACACAACTAATTTCCTTTGAACAACATATCCTCCTAAATGAAATAATCTAGCCATTGACTTCTATCCTGCAAAACTTATTCTTTACATGCTCTCCAAGGTTCTACAAAATCCGGGTCTTCCTCATACAAATTCTTTAATCAATCAAAGCCTAATACCTCCACTTTCATGTGTTTCAATAAATTCCTTCTCCTACTCAAAGCATCAACAAATCTATTTGATTTTCCACTCCTATGTTTCAAAACAAAAGTGTAACTTTGCAAGAACTCAACCCGTCTCATGTGTTTTTGATTTAACTTACCTTGACTATTCAAATATTGTAAAGCCTGATGATATGTATACAACACAAACTCCTTAGATAAAAATTAATTTCTCCACTTCTTCAAAGCTTGAACTATGGCATAAAACTCCTTATCATACACTTAATACCTTTTCCTTGCATCATTCAAATTCTGATTGAAATAGGTTACTAGTCTTCCTTCTTGACTTAATACTGCTCTAATTGCATTCCCACTTGCATCATAGTCTATCTGAAATACCTCATCAAAGTCTGGTAAAGCCAACACATGTTGTTGAGTCACTTTTTGTTTCAACAAATCAAAACTAATGTTTTCTCTAGATTTCCATCTAAAGTCCTTCTTATCTCCTCTCATTGTTTCTACCATAGGGCTGCAAATAGAACTAAAATTCCTAATGAACTTTCGTTAAAAACTAGCCAATCCATGAAATTATCTAATCTCTCCAATGATTCCAAGTGTAGGCCATTCAACAATAGATCCCACCTTCTTAGGATCCATCTTCAATCCATACATTGATATCACAAATCCAAGATATAGCAATTCTTCCTTCATAAAACTACACTTCTTGATGTTTATCAGCAACTTCTCTTCCCTCAACCTCTGTAAAACTTGTCTTATATAAAACAAATGTTCTTCTCTAGTCTTACTGCAAATCAAGATGTCATCCAAATAAACAATCACAAACATACCCAATAAATTCTTCAATACCTCATTCATCAACCTCATGAAAGTACTCAGTTCATTTGTCAGTCCAAAAGGCATCACCAACCACTCATACAATCCTTCATTTGTCTTGAATGTATTTTTCCACTCATGTCCTTCTCTGATTATGATATGATGATATCAAATCTTAAAATCTATCTTTGTAAAGTCTTTAGATCCACTCAAAAAGTCCATAATGTCATCCATCCAGGGGAAAGGAAATCTATACTTCATTGTGATCTTGTTTATGGCTCTAGAGTCTGTACACATCCTCCATTCTCCATCCTTCTTAGGTGCAAGCACAACAGGTACTGCACACAGACTTAAAATTTCTCTGATTAATCATTTCCTCCACAATTATTTCACTTGTCTATTCAATCATTCATTCTCTTCCAGTTTCATATCGTGTGATGCTTTATTAGGCAAACTAGATCCAGGAATCAGATCCATGCAATGACTAATACTCCTTACAGGGGGCAATCCATCAGGTACATTATTTGAAATGATTGCTTCATATTCTGCCAACAATTCCCTTATCTCTTCAGGTTTTTCTTCTATATGCTTCAAGTTTTCAACCTTCTTAGGCACCAAGGAATAACACATGTTCTCGTGTCTCAGTCCATCCAAATATCTCCTTCCATCAACCAAACAAATTCTAGCATTCGTACAAACTCCAACTTTAGAAACATCCTCCAACGGTAACAAAATCTATTTCATCCCATTAACAACAATAGTGTATATGATCTTCTTTCCATCATGAATAGCCTGTCTATCATAATGCCAAGTGTAAACACCAAAAAATGGTCTAGGCCTGCGAGCATCACTTTCGACATAATTTTCTATAGTCCATGGTCATTTATTAAATAATGTTTATTATTTAATTACCGTTTCTAACTCATATTTCCTCTATTAATTAAATACCCTTTTTAATTAATTCATTAATTCATAATAACCTTTATTCAACTTGATTAATTATATAAATCATATTTGTTTAATTATGTCGCTAACTAATTAATTTTTCCTTCCTAATTAAATATTTATTATTTAATCAACCCTTTTGTCATATTTCAACTATAATTAAATATCTTTATTTAATTATTCAATTTAACCCCCTTTTATCTATAATTAAATATTTATTATTTAATTATTCAATTCCACCTTTTCAACAGTCAAATTAAATAAATTATCTTTATTTATTTAATTAAATCATTTCATTTTCGAATGTTGAATTAAATTAATATTTAATTCATTTATTAATTATTTATGTCACACTCTTCTATCAATCGGTTGACTAATTATTCACTCACCTTCTGACTCAAGATCTATTTTTAGTTCTCCAGTTATCTTTGGATTCAACATCTGATGATCTCTGCGAGATGACTCTCTATCACAACTAGTTAGTTAACTAGTTCCAAATCATATGCATGATGTGTTTATTAATTAAATATCTTTATTTAATTAATTAACTCATGTTTGCATTCAAATGCATTATTCTTCAACTTCTAACTTTGTCTTTGACATTCAAAGTCTATTTCTTCTATTTTCGAAGACTCTTAACTAAAGATTAAAATCTTGAACTCGTGTTCTAACTCACGTTCTAACTCACGTTCTAACTTAGTCTTTATCCTACAGTCTTTTCTGACTCATGTTCTAACTCACGTTCTATCTAACACAAAACTCACATCGCATGACATTCATCAATCTCGTCCGTTGATCTCTCTTTCAATCTGAGCCAATCATTTGAAAACCCAAAATCTATAAAATGGCCTGTCATTATGATTATTCCTCCTCCCGAAATCATACACTTTTGAGAAGAAACTTATCTTTGATATTTTGCTTAGACATTCAACACGGTTATGCTTGCATCAAAACACATAAATCTGAGGGCAAGAATACTGAAACAAAAAAATGGAGAAGAGCAATCGAGATAATTCAAAGGAGTGAACGCATATTCGGTGAGAGCTTTCCAATTAATTTGTTTAGTTTAATCATGTTTAGTTTCCTCATTCTTTGTTGTTTGATTTAGATTATGATTAAAATCATTTATTCTAGTTGCAGATCTTATTCTAGATTTTATTCTATGTTACATTTGGTGAACCCAACATGAACACGCTTCAAATTTGCACATCTTTTCGTCTTTTTGTTTTTCCATTTTTTATTTTTTGCAGGTTAGTGTATGGAACACCACATCTATTTAGAAAAACAACGCATTTGTCCTCACGCACCACATCTTCCATATTCCGCGACACATCTTCCATTCTGAACTGCATTCACAAATCCCTAAACCGCATCTGCCTGTCAATAATTCATGAACCGTATCTACCTATCAAAAATTCATGAACCACGTCTGCTTGTTAACATCGAGCCACATCTGTGGCTCGAAATGTCGCATCTGCCTGGTAATCATTTTTTTCAAGTTTTGGTCATTTCCGTATATTTTTATTTTCATTTTTGCTAGTTGGGTTATTTTGATTTTCGCTAATGTTTGGTTACAGCTGTGTTAAGGAGGATTAAGGTAGTTTTTGCAGGAAAACCATATCTTTTCTATAGGATGAAATCCGAAGACCAAAAATGAACTACTGATCAGTTTACATGTTGGACCTAATGCCTTTGTTTTTATTTATTTGGCAAGCTTTCTGTTTGGTAGATAAATAACTGTAATTTGGAATAAAAAGAATCAGTGTTTGCTTTGTCTGGTGCGAGAGCACATATTTGTTACCCTTTACGATTTAGTATATCAGAGTATCCTCTCCCCTTGTGCAGTCATGCGATCTTGGGTGTAAGAGAAATGGTTACTGACTTTAGAACTTGGGCCTATCTTGGTGGAAAAAGGTACTCACCCCAAGACGACTCAGACCGGTAGCACGCTAGATGCCAAGCGACTTCCAACCGGTATATAAAAGTGGATCCTTGGGGAAAGCCCAAGAATCACACACACTATTTCGATGAGATGAACATAAATGGACTCTCACCAAAGTTGAATAGTGTCCACGAACAAAATGCCCTTACTAAACACCTTGTTGTAGATTTTCCAAAATCCTATCTATTTGCTGGTGCAGCAGGGTCGGCCCTGTGAAGCCATCTTACATTCTTACGGTTTATGTGTGGAGATGAGATGTATGCCATGGGAGTTTCATGGGTATAGTAGCTTGGCTGCCCCGTATAAGTGAGTGTTGTGGAGGGGAGCCAATGGGGTCAAGCTACTAGTCATCCACCATAAATTTGCGTAGCCAGAGAAATCCAAGTAAGAACTCAACAAGTATTGTCCACAAATCCTAGGTGGTAAATGTTTTTGGTCTTAACGGTCCTATCATCACAAACTAAAAATATATTGATTGCTGTGTTTTTTTTTTGCTGTATTCGTCAAAAATCTTGATCAACAAACGAAGTCAGTCAAAAACAACTTTTGGAAAAATTCAACTGTCAAAAAGTGAGTCGCAACTGTCATTTTTAACACCACATCTGTCTTAGCGAGTCACATCTATTAGGGGAAAAGCCACATGTGTCTATCAAAAAGTTCATTTAAAAGTCTGGATATTATGAACCACAACTGTCAAATTGTGAGTCATCTATGTACATGCAAGCCGCAAGTGTCTGTCAGAAAGTTTAGGTTTATAGAGTCCATATGTATCACCACATGCGTATTGCAAAACCACATTTGTCATAATAAAAACCACATTCGTCAAAAAATTGCATGTGTATTGCAAACCAAATCTGTCATAACGAAAACCACATATGTCAAAAAGTCCAAACTCTATTTGTATCCGAAATGAGGTTTTAGTCAAATCACCACATGCACAAGTGTAAACTGCATCTGTTAAAATTTGAACCGCAACTGTTAGGTGAACTGCATTTGACTGTCAATAGAAAACTTCGAAAACCACAAACTGAGTCTGAAACATTACTGTCATTTTTGCTTCTGTTTCTAAAGATCAACCTTGGACATAAACTAAAAAATTTTCTCAAAAACTTTGCATCATTAGGTTTCATATACATCTTAGTCACAGTCCACGTCTTAGTCATAGTCATCCTAAGTTGCATGAATATGGATACTTCCTAGGAAATTGCATATCACATAATAGATAACTTTCCTCGTCATTGGATACGTTCATGTTTCGGTTTGTCACAATCATTGAACCTAGTCACTATAGTTCTATTTGTGAATCTTTCCAGCTGAACAGTCTAGTTTGGGAAATGCATTTGTCAACTATCTCTGTCCTACAATGAGGTTCCTTGGTCAAATAAAATCCTTGCATGCAT
Source organism: Sequoiadendron giganteum (assembly GCA_007115665.2). Taxonomy (NCBI): domain Eukaryota; kingdom Viridiplantae; phylum Streptophyta; class Pinopsida; order Cupressales; family Cupressaceae; genus Sequoiadendron; species Sequoiadendron giganteum. The sequence goes on along the minus strand of CM021102.1, from coordinate 786,171,103 downwards.
TTATTCCGTAGGTGGTAGGTTATACCTGTCTTAGACTCATTTATCATCATAGTCTACTCGATATTTTGCATATTGTCCATCCTACTATACGTCATCTTAGTATACATCTTTTTAGAAATCATTTTAGCAACATCCTTTATTGTCAGAAAATCCATAAAAAACATAGAAATAGGACATATCAGTTTTTAGACATAGTCTGCATTACCCCATTTTGAGCAACTTTTCACAGTCGAAACAAAGTCTCAAAAGAAACAAAAAGCAATGTCAGACCCCAATCAATTCATTAATCCATTTGGAAATCAACCATCAGGAAGTGAGAGACCACATAGACCTTTGCTTGAAAAACACGTCACTAGAGACACACATGGACAAATTTATATAGAAGACATAGACGCCGCCGTACAAGATCCTGAGTTTGCATCCTTTATGGATGAGTGTTTGTCAAATGATCCCCAACGATATCTAGCAAAGTTGCTAGTAGAAGGTGCCACACTACCACCAGGATTTGATATTCATACTTTGAAGACACAATCTACTCAACCAACGCAAACTGCGACGTCAAGTGTTTCTATTCCCCAAATTACTGCAGCAATACCAACTAGCATATCTACTCAAAGATCATCAATTATAAGCACAATTCCTTTCAACGTAACACAGGGTTTATAATTTACTGCAGGGGCAACTTCCTCAAACCCCTTTGGCACCAACACTACTGGTAAGAGATCCAAAGTTGGCATGAGGATTCCTATACCACATCAGAACATTCAGACAAGAAATATTCCCATACCAAATCAGAACATTCAGATAGGAAATATTCCTATACCAAATTCGAACATTCTAATGGGATATATTCCCTCGCCAAATCACAACCCGTCACATAACATGGCATATCAAAATATCTACATTGATCCAAACAATGCCAACAACATTTCTTTGACACAAGTAGATGTCCTCCAAAACCAAATGCAAACTCTTCAACAACAGATGGACAACATGTCTATGTCAGGAAAACGAACTATCTCAGCACAAGATCTATGTCCATGTCCATTTGACAAAGTGCTTTATATGACACCCTTCCCCCATGGATACATTATACAAAATTTTCCTAAGTATAATGAGAGGAATAATCCTTTGGAACACATTAGAGAATTCTCAAGGACATGCATGGACATATCATATGACCCCACATACTTGATGAGACTATTTCTGTGAACCCTTATCGGGATAGGACTGGAGTGGTTTTCTAAATTACCATATGGCATACGGTCTTGGGGTGAATTAGCTGAGAAGTTTGTCAAAAATTTTCCCTTTAACATAGAAAATGAAGTAACAATAGCAACCTTGTGCCACACAACACAAGAAAACAATGAAACTTTCACCACTTTCTTCCAGAGATGGAGAAGTCTAGCTAATAGATGTCCGGTTGAAATACCAAAAAACCAGAAGGTCACGATATTCCTTGAAAACATCAATCCAAAACTGAGAGGTGACTTACAGGTACATTGTTGTACTTCATTCCTAGACTTGGTATAAAAGGGCATGATCCTTGAAAAAGGCCTTATTGAAAAAGGAGAAATAAAAGTACCAGGCAAAAACCCAGTTGTCCAACATCAAAACACACCAAACAATAGAAATAAATTCTGGTCTAGAAACAAAAATGTTACAAATGATGACATTGTTGATGCTAAAACCATACATACGGGACCAGTTATCACACTTAGAGGCTACAACCAAAATCCAGACATGACAAATAGTCCAGATCAAAAAACCAATTATGTCCAAAATTCACAACAACAACGATCGCAAAGGAGATTTCCTACACACAAATTTACCCCTTTAGGGCAACCAATCGAGAAAGTTTTCAAAGAGTTGATTAAACATAATCTCATTAAACCTTTGGAACCACGAGAATATGATCCTGGACAGTTTAAACCTTCATGGTAGGACGAAAAATCCTATTGTGACTATCATCGAACAAAAGGACACAACCTACAACAATGTCGACAATTGAAGAATATTATCCAAGACTTTATTGAAAACAGAACCATAGAGGTCAATGGGCAGAAAAATACCAAGAATAGTGATCATAAGGTCTTCATAGACCCATTACATGACCACATGAAAGGAAAAGCTTTCATTTCGGGAACCAAGAATAATCCATCAACCAATTATACCAATACCAAGTATGACTATGGTAAAGGATGGATCGTAAATCACCTCCGAGCTGCAAATGAAAATGTCAACACCATCATCATTAATAAGCATCCAGAATGTGCTGTAAAAACATGTATAACTAAGATAACTATTCCAGGTCCTTCTTTTGAGCCACCTACATGAACTTCCAAGTTTAAGTACAACCTCCTTGATCAACTGAGCAAAACCCCCACACAAATATCTATTTTGGAACTATTGAATTTATCACCTGAGCATCGAGTCATTCTCGACAAAGCTTTATAGAAGACTACTGTTCCTACAAACTTAGATGTCAATTGTTTCGAAGAAATGGTGGGATATTTAACCAACTCGCATCATGCCACTTTTTCCCAACAAGATTACTCAACCGAAAAGTCTGATCATAATGACCCATTACATCTTGAAGTCCTAGTCAATCAAACCAAATTCAGACGAGTCTTGGTAGATGGAGGAGCAGGTTTGAACCTGTGTACCCTAAAATTGGTTAAGGTATTAGGATTCTCAAAAGATTACGTAGACACCTCTAAGAGTATAGTCATCAAGGCTTATGATGATGAGGAAAGATCATCCAAAGGAGTTGTCACACTCTCTATCAGAATTGGCCCAACAATTATGAAGACCAACAAGTCTTGGATCTCACCCTTTCATACAATCTGCAATTAGGTAGACCTTGGATACACGCAATGAAAGTTGTACCTTCAACATATCAGTAATGTCTTAAATTCTTGTATAATGGCACCGAGATCATGATTGATGGTGATCCAGATCCTTTTCAATATTGTACAAGCCTAAGGGAAATTCCACAATGAAAGGTACCAGTTAACCAAGAAGCTTCATCATCCAGTTTATCCCTATACGTTGACCCATCACATCTTACTAAGTCCATTTCATTCAAACCACCATCATCCACTCCTAAGTTCGAGATCCAAGACAAGGGTTGTGGAGAATATTAAATAAAGGTATCATACTATGTCAGTCAACTAGTTCCACCTAAGGCATATGGCTTACCCATGGAAGATAGAAGACAGTCAGTAGTCACATTCCGTATTCCCCCTACAATGACATTGACAAAATAGGGAGAGTTAAGTGAAGAAATTATGGATCAAGGTGATATTACCTCCTGGTTGTATCAAGAAGACAATGAATACCCCTCGCCGTCTATTCAAATAGCTAAGGACCAATATGGAAAAGGCTTTAAGATAATGCAAACTGAAGGCTATGACAGGCACAGTGGGTTAGGACTACATCAAAATGGAAGGATGAAATCGATCATTGTCTAACCATGACCAAAATACCTAGGGATAGGATATCAACCGCTTAGAATTGGGTTTCCTAGTACTTCATCACCATTTCAAGAGGAAGTGAGTGTTTGTGCAGACATCGAGATATCTCATGAACCACTTCCCCCAGTTTACGATGAATCTCCCAACTCAAGCGATTGTGAATAGGATTCCCTTTCCTCTACCCGTACCATGAACATAGATGCTCTATTTGGAGAATTGGACCTAAAGATCAAACCTGTAACAAAACCATCTAGTCCCCGTCATAGGAAACACTTATCCAAAGAAGAATGGAAAAATAACTATCATTCAGAAACCCTTGATCATGCATCTTGGGCACCTCACAAACTATCTTCTGACGACTCAACCCTTACAATAGTCCCTTAATAGAGTATACCTACCCATAGGAAAAAGAACAAGAAGGACTTAACCCAAAAATTTTGTGACCATTTCAACCATTCTATATTCACCTTGTTAGCTTCCACCTTTAATAACTCCAATGATGACATGCCTCTCATATATCCTGAACTTATTGAATCAGATCAACAAGATACACCCATCATAGACACATTCGAGAATGATGAAGCAATTGCTGAGTTCATGGGACTTCGAGAAGGCATATCAAGAGGGGATCATAAAACTGGTTTTACCATAGAATTGGATGACAAAGCATATTTTGGGGAGTCTATTTACACCTCTAGTCACAAAAATGAAGAGAAGAAGAAAAATGACAAGTCCCTAGGTGAAAACCGAAAGGCGCCTTTGGACGAAGAAATGGTCAAAATAGAGGATGTATCCAAGGGAAAAAACCTCTCTGAGGCACCCAAGGATAAAGGTCTAAATATTCTCCCTGTTGAACAAGAAAAGTCACCAATGCTAGTAGAAGAGTCTATTGAGGTCAACATAAATACAAAAGAAAACCCTCGACACATATACTTTGCTGCATCATTGACAGAGGCAGAACAACCTGAATTTAAGGAATTCTTTGCAAAGAAATAGATAAAATTTGCATGGTCATACGCTGACATTCCTGGGCTGGATCCAGACCTAATATTGCACCATCTACCATTGCAGCCAGGTATTAAACTAGTCAAATAAAAGTTAAGGAAGATGCATCCACAGATTGCTCTACTGTTCAAGGTAGAACTTAAGAAACTCTTGGATGTTGGATTTATAAGAACTATAGACTATGTAAACAAGATTTCAAATCTTGTACCAGTAACTAAACCAACTGGGGACATCCACATTTGCACAGACTTTAGAGACATCAACAAGGTATGTCCTAAGGATGACTTCCCTTTGCCGAATATAGACATGATAGTAGATCTTACAACAAGATACGAGATGCTATCCCTCGTGGATGGTTTCTCTGGATATAACCAAATTAAAATCACAGCTGAAGACCAACACAAGACGGCTTTCACGTGTCCATGGGGCACATACTGTTCGAATGTTATGCCATTTGGGCTCAAGAACACAGGAGCTACCTATCAACAGGCAATGACTATGATTTTCCATGACTTTGTACACACTCTCATGGAAGATTATGTAGATGACATTATAGCTAAATCAGAAACAAGGCCAGATCATTTGAAGGTTTTAGAGAAGATATTCTAGAGGCTAGAGAATTACAACGTCAGGTTGAATCCAAAGAAATGTGTCTTTGGAGTAAAGTAAGGGAAACTTCTAGGGTATATCATCTCTAGAAGAGGCATTGAAGTAGATCGAGAAAAGGTAAGAGCTCTCATAGAAATGCCTCCTCCAGTCAGCATTGGTCAATTAAGAAGCCTACAAGGAAGATTACAGTCCATTAGGTGTTTCATTGTACAACGGCAGATAAAATACACCCATTTCAACATTTTCTCAAGAAAGGAGTACCATTTGTGTGGACACCTAAATGTTAGGATGCTTTCCAAAAAATCAAGGATTACTTGCTCACTCCACCAGTTTTAATGCCACCTACAGATGGAAAACCATTGATACTATACATTTCAGCAACTCTATCGGTATTAGGAGCTCTTCTTTCACAACACGATGATCAAGGTCATGAGAGAGAAGTCTACTATATCAGTTGTACCTTGGTGGGATATGAATTAAATTAAAGCAAAATAGAACGTGCCTATCTTGCGGTAGTCTTTTCTACCCAAAAAATTCAGCATTATATGCTCAATCGCTAAACAATGCTGGTTGCAAAGATTGATCCTCTCAAATATCTCCTAAGTAAGGTAGGATTAACAGGTCGCTTGGCTAAATGGGTTATGATAATTAGCGAGTATGACATCCAATATGTAGAGAGGAAGGCTATAAAAGGATAGGTGATTGTAGATCAGTTAGAAGATGCACCCATGAAGGCAAACCATCCTTTAGTGGCGGATTTCCCTGATGAATTTATCTTCATAGTTGACACTAGAACAAAATGGAAGTTATACTTTGATGGGTCACATACACAATGTGGTTCAGGATCCGGTATCCTATTTGTTACACCTCAAGGTGATACCATTCCTAAATCATTCAGGATTTCTTTCCCTTGTACCAACAACATAACAGAGTATGAAGCCTTAGTGTTAGGATTAAAAATGACAGCTCAGTGGAAGATTAAGAGTCTACATGTTTTTGGTGATTCTCAACTTGTAGTCCAACAAGTAAATGATGATTATGAGACTAAGGATGAGAAACTTTCCCCTTACAAGTGCATGGCTGGCAGTTTCAAGCAGTACTTTGATGATATTTCCTTTCAAAAAATACCCCGTATTCAGAACAGGGCTGCAAATGCTATGACATCCGTGGGTTCATTATTGGATATTCTGAGCAACGTCCCTAAGTTTTAGTTTTTGGTTGAACAGTTGTTGGTCCCCGCCTATGATGTCCCCAATTCTGTGACGGTGTGTACAATTGTTGGTCCTACATCCCCTTGGTATAAAGATATATTCAACTATCTAGTTGACCAAACTTTACCTCTAGACCTATCAAATAACCAACACCGAACCTTCATCCATAAGTAAGCTAAGTACACCATAATCGGAGATACCCTATATAGACGTACCGTAGATAACACCCTAATGAGATGTCTCAATGCTGAAGAAGCACAAACAACTTTGTGAGTGGTGCATGAGGGTATATGCGGATCCCATTCAAGTGGTCCTACTTTAGCTCATAATATTATGAGATTATGTTATTATTGGCCTGCAATGGAGAAAGACTCATATATCTTTGTAAATAAATGTAGACAATGTTAGATACATGGAGATGTGATAAGAGCACCAACATAGGAGCTTCGTCCGATTACATCACCATGGCCCTTTTCCCAATGAGGAGTTTAACTCATAGGTAAGATACACCCTCCATCATCCAACAACCATAAATTCATCATAACCGCCATTGAATACTTCACCAAATGGATTGAAGCTATTCCCATGACCTACATCACCGACACACAAATATCCAAGTTTATCTTAAACTATATCATTTGTCGATATGGCGTACCCCAATCCATTATCACAGATAATGGCCACCCATTCAAAAACTAAGAAGTACACCGTTTATGTGAAGAGTTCCATATCAAACATAATTTTTCCACCCCATATTACCCACAAGGTAATGGCCAAGCCGAGGCATCTAATAAAAACATTGTTAGAATCCTAAACAAGACTGTTAATGATGCTGGTCATGACTGGCACCTACCTCTAAATCCTGCCTTATGGTCTTATCACACAAGCATCCGTATTCCCTAGTATTTGGATCCGAAGCTATCATAACTATTGAGGTTGAAATTCCTTCCCTGAGGGTATCCTTGAAAGGTGACATTGACAATGAAGAATATGGTGTATCCAGATTACAAGAGCTAGAATTACTGGATGAGTGAAGACAGAAAGCACTAGACCATTTGCAAGCATATCAGAATTGTCTTTGTTATAGCTATAATAGGAAAGTTATAAATAAACACGTTGACATTGGTGACCTAGTTTTAATGGAGAATCCCAAGAATCAATCTTAATGAGAAAAGCCAGGAAAGTTTGAACCTAACTAGTTATGGCCTTATATTGTCACATAAGCTTTTGGATCAGGAGCGTACCAACTCTCTACCCCTGAAGGAGAGCCACTTTTGTTACCAATCAATAGCCTGCATCTGAAAAGGTTCTATGCGTAGCTTTTGAGAATCTATCTATATCTAGAAAATATAAGAAAATGAAAAAAAAAATGGTTACCTTGATGAAAACCTGACAAACAGGCGTCTTTGTGACACCAAAAAAATCAAAAAACAAAAAAGTAAAGAGAAATAATCCATCCAATAGTGAAAACTGCTTCAGTGGTGCTATGGATAAGTACCATGGTGAAAACCTGGAAAACAAGTGCCATGTGTAGTCAAAATCGGTCTTTCGTCTACCATCATCCCAATCAGACTTTTCACCATTGATCATAATAAATGGTTGTCCTATCCATTTCTTGGAACGATTGACATCTAACATCCATTCTGTCACAATCCCCACTCCATCTCACATGTCTTATTCCCAACTGCGGGGAAAACCTCTTTCTATTCCATGCTACCTTGTACATAACATTACACCATCGAAAAATGTCTTGAAAAATCCAAAAATAGTAGAAAACTTCAAAAACACAAAACCATCAAAACATGTCAAAAATTCAAAAAATAGAGTCAGTCATGTCAAGTCAGTCATGTTAAGTTAGTTGTAGACATAGTCAAAATACGTTGCCACTGTGACTGGGACATAGGCAAGGCCATTTGTCGATGTACCCCTGAGGCATTAGGTCTTTTTGTCTAGGTTTGTCATGTATCACACACATTTAAATCATGACTCTTTCTACATTCAAAGTCATTGGTCTTTTCTAACTACGAGGTCTCTGCATGTACAACATAGGCAAGGCTAATCAATTGATGAGCTCCCGAGACCGCACTAGGTCAGTCCAATAGGGTTATCACATTCACTATCACACAGGGTGCATGTCATCAGCTTGAGTACATATGTTCAAGTCATACACTATCAACACACACACACTCATATCAGTTGAAGAATCAAACCAAGTCATGTGTTAACAAGGCAACATCTCAAAACAATCATCAAGTCAATATCAAACACATTGTCAAAATGATCAACTTATGTCTTTGCAAGATATGTCTTTCTGGTAAACAATCATTGTCAAATTGTCATAGTCTCATGTATCTTGTCACATCAATGTCATCAAGCTCCAATGTCTTATATGACACATGTCTTTTCTGAAACTAGGCTTTGTCATGCCTTATACAGATAGTCACCAAGTCGAAACCAGACTCAACGTCTTATGCGGTATGTATCATCCCTCATATTACGCTATGCCAAACATCAAACAATCAAACAATCCCACAAGATCAAGTTTTGGAAAATAATTTTATTTGGCTTTATGCCTTTATTAATTATTTTGTCTTATCTTTTTATCGATTTGTGAATTAGTCCGGTTACTAGCTTTCTCAAGGATGTCCCTTAAAGGATTTAGAGAAGCAAGGATGTCTCAAGACTCTTTTTCTTTGGCTGTTGTCTGTCAATTATCTTTTTAACATTGATTTTTGAGTCATTTTACTAGTTTCCTCAAGGATTTCCTATCAAGGATTTAGAGGAGCAATGATGTCTCATGACCCATTTTTTATTTGTTTGTTGTCTGTGGTTTGTCAAGACAAAACGACTGGGGCAATTTTGTCCTTAGTATGAGTTAAGACACTCCTTGTCTACGACTGCTTATTTTTCATAGATGGATGACTTTGTACACTATGGTCTATCTCATATCATAGTGTGTACTATCCATTTGTGTCATGTCCCGCCCAATGATGATAACAAGCAAGCATAGCATATTTGGCAAAATATCGAAGATCATGTGTTTTTCAATCAATCATCCTTCCTTATTTCTTACTAACATTTTAAATTCATTCATGCTAACATTTCTTCTCTGAAATAATGATAAAGTCCTGTGACACAACAAAAACATTAGATAATCTACATTTGCATACATGCTATAAATATTTCATATAGTTACATTACATTTCAAACATATAGGAACATATTTCAGAAATCATTGTGTAACATAGACTAAAATATGGAATGAGATATCTGCAACTAGAATAAATGATGTTAATCCTAATCTAAAATCAATATTAATCTAAAATAAAACAACAAAGAACGAGGAATTAAACATAATAAACTAAACAAATTAATGGAAAGCTCTCATCGAATAACATTCACTCCTTCGAATTATCTTGATTTCTCTTCTTCATTTTGCCTTTTCAGTATTCTTGCCCTCAGATTTCTGTGTTTGAATGCAAGCATAACTTCGTCGAATGTCTAAGAAAAATATCGAAGATAAGTTTCTTCTCAAAAGTGTATGATTTCCGGAGGAGGAATAATGATAATGACAGGCCATTTTATAGATTTTGGGTTTTTGAACGATCGGCTCAGATTCAAAGAGAGATCAACGGATGAGATTGATGAATGCCATGTGATGTGAGTTCTGTGTCAGATAGAACATGAGTCACAAAATACTTCAAGATAAAGACTAAGTTAGAACGTGAGTTAGAACACGAGTTCAATATCTTAATCTTCAAAAATAGAAGAAATAGACTTTTTATGTAAAAGACAAAGTTAGAACTCGAAGAATAATGCATTCGAATGCAAACAGGAGTTAGAACTAGTTAATCGACTAGTTGTGATAGAGAGTATTTTAGCAGAGATAAACAAGTGTTGAATCTGGAGATAACTGAAGAACTAAAAATAGATCTCGAGTCAGAAGATGAGTGAATGATTAGTCAACTGATTGACAAAAGAATGTGACATAAAGAATTAAAATATGGATTCAATGTTAATTTAATTCAACATTTGAAAGTGAGAGATTTAATTAAATAAATAAAGATAATTTATTTAATTTGACTGTTTGAAAAGGATAATATAAATAATTAAATAATAAATATTTAATTATAGATAAAGGGGGTTAAAGGAATAATTAAATAGAGAATATTTAATTATAGTTGAAATACGACAAAGGGGGTAATTAAATAATAAATTATTTAATTAAGAAGGATGAATTAATTAGTTCGCGACATAGTTAAATAAATTTGATTTATTTAATTAATCAAGTTGAATAAAGGGTGATAATGAATTAATTAAAAAGGGGTATTTAATTAATAGTGGAAATATGTGTTGGAAAGGGTAATTAAAATAAAAAAACATTATTTAATCATGACAACGGATTATAGAAAATTATGTTGAATGTGTACTCATAGGCCTAGACAAATTTTCGGTGTCTACAGTTTGCCCCTCTTTGATACAATGTTTTTATGGATTTGTGTCAAAGAAAAATATGCCCCGATCGTGCCCCAACATGAAATAGGTTAAGGTATGCCCCCTCGGGAAAATTGACAAATTTTGAAAAATTTCTAAAAAATCAGGAAATGTTCCCAATAAGTCAATTTGATAGTTAGAAATGCTATGGAGTTGATGGAATTGAATTTGGAGATGATACAGATGCATACGGGTCATTTGAAGTTCAAAGGTTAAGCGACCATTAGACTAGGTCTAAAGAAAGGCCATTTAAACCCTACCTATAAATAGGAATTAGGTTGAAACCTAATTCATTTGCACCCGGAGGAGTTAGAAAAAGAGGAGATTTGCTCTAACCAGTGGATGAAAATGGCACCCATTCCCTATACCATGCATTGAGGATATCGGATTTGGACATTCAGGAGGCCAACCGACACAGGACCACCGGTATGTACCCAAAAATGAACTCTTAAAATTTATTTTTGCACATAGTTTTAGGCATGGAAAAGTCAATTAGAAAATGCGGTCCTTTCGTGAACGACACATATTTCGTCGTATTCGCCGCATTTAACTGTGAAACGATGCATGTGCGAAAACACGTCTAGGCTAGGTTAGGCATTTAAGGAATAAAAACATTTGAAATATAATGCACCACATATGTATATATGCAATGCATTTGCATTAGGATAAGACACATGTGGGGTAGTGAACCGCATATGCATAAGTGAAACACATATGTAGTAGATAGGTAGGCCATAGATAATGCACCACATTTGTGAAAGTGCACTGCATGTGGTTATTGCACCGCATTTGCAGTAGGTTGAAAGGGGACGTGGGAAACATGCGATGCATATGTGATATGCACTGCAATTGAGGTGTTATGCAACACATTCGCAAAAATGCATTGCATCTGTTAATGTGAGCCGCATTCCACTGGTAAAATTTTTGATTTTTTTTTTCTAAGAAAAACTTGAAAATTCTTGAAATTATGATTTAACTGTTGGTTGTTTTAGATCATATATATACACGGGAGTCACGCCCAGACACATTCGATCTGAGAGATCATTTGACGAGTGCATAGATACATCTTCTATGGAGACTTGGTCTACGTCACTGTCTGTCGATGCCCACTATTCGGGCGAACAGGGGGATGCTGATGACATTATGCGAGCGATGGCACTCTGAGACATCGTCTTTTCATTTGTCAACTGGGGAGGCCACTGTCACATTAGAGGATGTGTACAGGATATTGAGACTTTCGATTAGAGGAGAGTGGATTATGTATGATACTCAGCACGAATTGACTGAGCTCATGAGATTCTATCAAGTGGATGATATCAGTAGGCTCAACATCAAGAATTATGAGATCAGATGGCTAGTATTAGCAGATAGATATGACAGGATTGACTGCATTTTATTTACATTGATTGGGGGGATAGTCCTTCCAGATAGACGGGGTCATGGCTTTCTAGTCGGATGGGGTGCGATGTCTACTAGGGATGTTATATTTTCATTTACATGACGTTTCTTATAGAGACGCATAATCATTGAGCTATGGGACCACTTTACTGATGGTATGGGCTTGGGAGAGGATAGCCATTTTTCATCCTCTAGTTATAGTAGGGCAATGGGAGAGATTCCCGTATGTGTTCCGGTATACAAGACACATTACTCAGACGCATGTGGGAGACACGAGATATTGGTGACATGCACTGGACATTCTGGATCAGTTCATATGGAGACCCTACATGGATTGTGAGGAGTGGGCAGATGAGGAGGTACATTTGGTATTCTGCAGACAGACACAGTATCTCATTGGGAGGACTATTACCAGTGTACATATCATTGAGCGACACTTGCCAGATAGAGTTCTGAGAAACTTTAGTGAGGTTTAGGATGAGCCTCAGAGTAGAGCAGAGTTTGCTCGGTCATCTAGAGAGGTTCCATACTAGGAACCCATGATTCCAGTAGCTATTGTAGAGATAGAGATACATGCATTACAACCAGTACAGTGGGGTTGGAGAGATGGAGCAACAGACCCAAGGACGATAGCTGCATATGACGCATGGTGGGTAGAGCATTGGCCTATTCCTTACACAGATCTGGATCAGCCGACACCTATTGAGAGACGAGGCACATGACCTAGAGGATGAAAGAGAGGTGGAGGTGATGATGGTAGAGGTGGTAAATGAGGGTAGAGAGGATGGAGAGGGGGTTAGGTAGATGGACTTTCAACTATTCGTGAGGCAACAACAGAGGATGTACCGATGTTGGACATCGGGGGTGGAGTGGATGTACAGGCTAGAGATGAGCATGCTACAATGGAGGCAGTAGTAGACGAGCATGCAGAGGTAGATATGGATATGGCTATAGACCCTCTAGGTATATTGGCAGGATATGGAGAGGATAATATTGAGGATGATGTGGAGGAGCAGGAGAGAGAGCTCAGGGATCGAATTGTGGAGGGGAGATAGGAGGAGGATGATCCTAGGGATGGTGATAGGGAGGCTTTGGAGGAGAGACTCAGACTTATGATAGCGGAGTTTGATGCTATGAGGTTAGAGAGAGACAATGCCTACATAGAGAGGGACAATGCACTTATGGAGAGAGATCAAGCCATAGCTCGAAGATAGGAGATAGAGTAGCAACTCATAGAGGTTAGATGCCTTTGCAGTGGGTCCTCATCAGATGGCATGGTATGAGAGTTAGTCCAATCAGTTGAGAGAGCCACCTATTATAGGGACTTATATGAGGCAATGGTGCTAGCAAAGAGACGGGCTGCTAGCTTTTCAGAGGTGCGCAGTCAGAGGTCACAGAGCAGGAGTCACACCAGGACATAGAGTATAGAGGGTGTGGTAGGACCACTGAGGTTAGGTCCGTATGAGAGGCCTTCTACCTCACAAAGAGCACCTTTGAGGATTTTCCCACCACCTTCACCACGTGACAATAGTGGTAGTGGGACACGATGATAGGGTTACATATGTATACATTGTATTTTGATCAGAGAGCCTGCGAGCTCATGTTTATTTATGGATACACTCTGACATTGTACTGTGACACATTATTTTGAGCGATATATATATATATATGATTTTGGTGGCTTCTATATGATTTTGAATTCTATTTTATGGTGATGCATTTTCTTCCTCATGATTATGTTTCTTAGATGATGTATGTTTATGTGTTATGAATGAAATGTTTCTACATGTTATGAGTTGTGCATTTTATGATGTTATGGATGTCTCTATATTTACTTATAATAATGGATGTAATGAATGTATATGATGTTATTTATATGTGATGGTGAAATGCATGTGTAATGTTTACTTATGTATCTTATGATGATGAAATGCCTAGTATGCAATGATATCATAAATATGTAATGAAGATGTTTGAAATGCAATGTAACTATATGAAATGCTTATAGAATATATGCATATGCAAAGGTTTTAATGTGTTTGTGTTGTGCCATAGGACTTTATCATTATTTCGAAGAAGAGAAATGTTAGCATGAATGAATTCATAATGTTAGTAAGAAATAACGAAGGTTGATTGATTAAGAAAAACATATAATCTTCGATATATTGCTAAATATGATATGCTTGCTTGTTATCATCATTGGGTGGGACATGAAACAAATGGATAGTACACACTATGATATAATATAGACAATAGTGTACAAAGTCATCCATCTGTGAAGAACATACAGTCATAGACAAGGAGTGCCTTAACTCAGACTAAGGACAAAATTCCCCAGTCGTGTTGTCGAGACAAACCACAGACAACAGACAAATAAAAGATCGGTCATGGGACATCATTGCTCCTCTAAATCTTTGATAGGACATCCTTGAGGAAACTAGTAATATGACTCAAAAACAAATGTTAAAAAGATAGTTAACAGACAACAGCCAAAGAAAAAGAGTCCTAATACATCGTTGCTTCTCTGAATCTTTCAAGGGACATCCTTGAGATAGATAGTAACCAAACTTAATTTACAAATCGATAAAAAGCTAAGACAACAAGATATAAAGTCATAAAGCCAAATAAAAGTATTTGCCAAAACTTGATCTTGTGGGATTGTTTGATTGTTGATGTTTGACATAGCGTAATGTGAGGGATGACACATACCGCAATAAGATGTTGAGTTTGGTTTCGACTTGGTGACTATCTGTATAAGGCATGACAAAGCCTGGTTTTAGAAAGACACATGCTATATAAGACATTGGAGCCTAATGATGTTGATGTGACAAGCTACATGATGCTATGACAATTTGATAAGGTCTGTTGACAAGAAAGACATATCTTGTAAATACATAAGTTGATCGTTTTGACAATGTGTTTGATATTGACTTAATGACTATTGAGATGTTGCCTTGTTGATGCATGACTTGTTTTAATTCCTTGACTAACTAAAAGTGTGTGTGTGTATTAATAGTGTATGAATTAAGATGATACCCTAAAGTACTGACCTAATGCTAATGATATGCAATGTGTGTGATAATGAATGTGAATGAACCCTATTGGACTGACCTAGTGTGGTCTCGGGAGCTCATCAATTGATTAGCCTTGCCTATGTTGTACACGCAGAGACCTCATAGTTTGACATGAGCAATGACTTTGAATGTACAAAGAGTCATGATTTAAAGGTGTGATACATGACAAACCTAGACAGACAGACCTAATGCCTCGGGGGCACATCGATTGATGGCCTTGCCTACGTTCCAGGTGCAGAGGCAACGTAGTTCGACTATGTCTATGACTAACTTAACATAACTGAATTGACATGACTGACTTGACTTTGTTGTTTGGATTTTCTGACATGTTTTTATTTTTTGTGTTTTTGAAGTTTTCCAATGTTTTTGGATTTTTCAGGACATTTTCTGATGGTGTAATGCTATGTACAAGATCTTTATGGAAGAGAACAAGAATTTTCCCCCAGTCAGGAATAAGACTTGCGAGATGGAATGGGGAATGTAATGGAATGGACGTTTAGATGTCAATCATTCCAAGCAATGGATAGGACAACCATTTATTATGAGAGATGGATGATGAAAAAGTTTGATTGGAGTGATGGTAGATGAAAGAGCGAGTTTGACTACACATGGCGCCTGTTTGCCATGTTTTCACCATGGTACTTATCCATAGTGCCACCGAAGCGGTTTTCACTATTGGATGGATTATTTCTCTTTACTTTTTCAAAATTTTCAATATTTTTGGTGTTACAAAGACGCCTGTTTGCCAGGTTTTCATCAAGGTAACCATTTTTTTTTTTCATTTTTTTTGTATTTTCTAGATTAAGACACATATTCTCAGAAGCTAAGCATAGAACCTCTTTAGATGAAGACTGTTGATAGGTGACAAAAGTGGCTCTCCTTCAGGAGTAGAGAGTTGG
The DNA here is from genome assembly GCA_007115665.2 of Sequoiadendron giganteum. Classification (NCBI taxonomy): domain Eukaryota; kingdom Viridiplantae; phylum Streptophyta; class Pinopsida; order Cupressales; family Cupressaceae; genus Sequoiadendron; species Sequoiadendron giganteum. Next base: position 786,154,937 of record CM021102.1, on the reverse strand, counting down.
TATGCTCCTGATCCAAAGGATTCTGTGACAACATAAGGCCCTAACTAGTTAGGTTCAAACTTACCTGGTTTTTCTCGTTCAACTTGATTCTTAGGATTCTCCATTAAAACCTGGTCACCAATGTCAAGTGTCTATTGAGAACCTTCCTATTATAGCTTTGATGAAGATGATTCTGATATGCTTGCAAATGGTCTAGTGCTTTCTGTCTTCACTCATCCAGTAATTCTAGCTCTTGCAACTTAGATACACGGTATTCTTCATCGTCAATGTGACCTTTCAAGGATACCCTCAGGGAAGGTATTTCAACCTCAATAGGTAAGATAGCTTCGGATCCAAATACGAGGGAGTATGGAGTGGTGCCAATGGGAGTACAAATGCTTGTGTGGTAAGCTCATAAGGTAGGATTAAGCTGTAGGTGCCAGTCATGACCAGCGTCATTCATAGTCTTCTTTAGGATTCTATCAATGGTTTTATTAGATGCCTTGGCTTGGCCATTACCTTGTGGGTAATATGGGGTGGAGAAATGGTGTCTGATATGGAACTCTTCACATAAATGGTGTACTTCTTGGTTCTTGAAATGGTGACCATTGTCTGTGATTATGGATTGGGGTACACCATACCGAAAAATGATATAGTTTAGGATAAACTTAGATATTTGTGTGCCGGTGATGTAGGTCATGGGAATAACTTTAATCGATTTGGTGAAGTATTCAATGGCGGTTATGATGAATTTATAACCATTGGAAGATGGAGGGTGTATCTTACCTATGAGGTCAAGTCCCCATTGGGCAAAAGGCCATGGCGATGTTATCGGACGAAGCTCCTGTGTTGGTGCTGTTATCAAATTTGCATGTATCTGACACTGTCTACATTTCTTTACAAAGATATATGAGTCTTTCTCCATTGTAGGCCCATAATAACCTAGTCTCATAATCTTATGGGCTAAAGTAGGACCACACGAATGAGATCCACATATACCCTCATGCACCGCTCACAAAGTTGTTTGTGCTTCTTCAGCATCGAGACATCTCATTAGGGAATTATCTAAGGTACGTCTATACAGGGTTTCTCCGATGATGGTGTACTTAGCTGACTTTCGAATGAAGGTTCGACGCTGGTTATTGGACAAGTCTAGAGGTAAGGTTTGGTCAGTTAGATAGTCGAATATGTCTTTATACCAAGGAGATGTAGGAAAAAAAATGGTACACACCATCATAGTATCGGGGACATCATAGGCGGGGACCAACAAATTTTCAACCAAAAACTCAAACTTAGGCATGTTACTCAGAATATCCAACAAGGAACCCACAGTTGCCATGGCATCTGCAGCCTTGTTCTGAATATGTGGTATTTGTTGAAAGGTAATGTCATTGAAGTACTATTTGTAACTATCAGCCATACACTTATAAGGGGAAAACTTCTCATCCTTAGTCTCGTAATCATCATTTACTTATCGAATTACTAGCTGAGAATCACCAAAAACATGTAGACTCTTAATCTTCCAGTGAGTTGCCATTTTTAACCTTGTCACTAAGGCTTCATACTCTACTATATTGTTGGTACAAGGGAAAGAAATTCATAATGATTTGGGAATGGTATCACCTTGAGGTGTAACAAATAAGATATCGGCTCCTGAACCATAATTTTTATGTGACCCATCAAATTATAGCTTCCAATCGATTTTAATGTCAATGTTGAAGAGAAATTCATCAGGAAAATCTGCTACTAAGGGATGGTATGCCTTCATAGGTGCATCGACTAACTAATCTGCAATCACCTGTCCTTTTATAGGTTTCCTCTCGACATACTGAATGTCATACTCGCTAAGTATCATAACCCATTTAGCCAATCGGCCTTTTAATGCTGCCTTACTTAGGAGGTATTTGAGTGGATCAATCTTTGCAATTAACAATGTTTGTCGATTGAGCATATAGTGCCAAAGTTTTTGGGTAGCAAAGACTACCACAAGATAGGCACATTCTATGTTGCTATAATTCAATTCATAGCCCACTAATGTACGACTGATGTAATAGACTGCTCTCTCATGACCTTGATCATCGTGTTTTGTGAGAAGAGCCCCTAATGCCGACTGAGTTGTTGAAATGTATAGTATCAATGGGTTTCCCTTTGTAGGTGGCATTAAGACTGGTGGAGTGAGGAAATAGTCCTTGATTTTCTGGAAGGCTTCCTGACATTTAGGTCTCCACACAAATGGTACTCCTTTCTTCAGTAGATGATGAAATGTGTGTATTTTATCTGTCGGTTGTACTATGAAACCCCTGATTGACTGTAATTTGCCCTATAAGGTTCTGAGTTGACTAATGCTGATTGGAGGCATTTCTATGATAGCTCTTACCTTCTCTAGATCTACTTCAATTCCTCTTTGGGAAACGATATACCCTAATAGTTTCCCTGATTTCACTCCAAAGACACACTTCTTCGGATTTAGCCTTACATTATAATTCTCTAGCTTTTGGAATATCTTATCGAGAACCTTTAACTGATCTTCCCTTGTTTATGATTTAGCTATAATTTCATCTACATAATCTTCCATGAGAGTGTATACAAAGTCATGGGAAATCATAGTCATTTTCCGTTGATAGGTAGCTCTTGTGTTCTTAAGCCCAAAAGACATAACGTTCCAACAGTATGTGCCTAATGGAAACATGAAAGCCATCTTGTGTTGGTCTTTAGGTGCCATTTTAATTTGGTTATATCCAGAGAAACCATTCATGAGGGATAGCATCTCGTATCCTGCTGTAAGATCTACTATCACGTCTATATTCAACAAAGGGAAGTCATCCTTAGGACATGCCTTGTTGATGTCTCTAAAGTCTGTGCAAATGCGAATGCCCCTAGTTGGTTTAGTCACTGGTACAAGATTTGATATTCAGTCTGCATAGTCTATCATCCTTATGAATCCTACATCCAAGAGTTTCTTAAGCTCGGCCTTGACCAATAAAGCAATTTGCGGATGCATTTTCCTTAACTTCTATTTGACTTGCTTAATACCTGGCTGTAGTGGTAAATGGTTCAATATTAGGTCTGAATCAAGCCCAGGCATGTCAGCATATGACCATGCAAAGTTTATCTGTCTCTTTGTGAAGAAGTCCTTAAACTCAGGTTTTTCTGTCTCTATTAAAGAAGCTGCAAAATATACCTTCTGAGGATTCTCTTTTGTACCTATGTTGACTTCAATAGACTCTTCTACTAGCATTGGTGACTTTTCCTATTCAACGAGGAGAATACTTAAACCTCTATCCTTGGGTGCCTCAAAGAGGTTTTCGCCCTCGAATACATCCTTTATTTTGACTGTTTCTTCGTCCAAAGGCGCCTTTCGGTTTTCACCTAGGGACTTGTCATTTTTATTTTCATTGTCTTTTTTCTTTTAATCATCATTTTTGTGACTAGAGGTGTAAATAGACTCCCCAAAATATGCCTTGTCATCCAAGTCTATGGTAAAACTAGCTTTATGATCCCCTCTTGGTATGCCTTCTCGAAGTCCCATGGACTCAGCAATTGCTTCGTCATTCTCGAATGTATCTATGACAGGTGTACCTTGTTGATCCCAGTCAATAAGTTTAGGATATATGAGGGGCATGTCATCATCAGAGTTATTAAAGCTGGAAGGTGACCAGGTGAATATAGAGTGGTTGACATGGTCACAAAAGTTTTGGACTAACTCCTTCTTGTTCTTTTTCCTACGGGTAGGTAAAATTTGATGTGGGACTATTGTAAGGGCTGAGTCGTCAGAAGATGGTTTATCAGGTGCCCAAGATGCATGATCAAGTGTTTTCCAATAATAGTTCTCCTATCATTCTTGTTTGGACAAGTGCTTCCTATGACGGGGACTAGATGGTTTTAGTACAGGTTTTATCATGAGATCAAGTTTGCCAAATAGATTATCTAGGTTCATGGTACTGGTAGAGGAAAGTGAATCCCATTGACAATTGCTCGAGTAAATGGATTCATCATAAATTGGGGGTTTGTCATAAATTGGGGGAAGTGTTTCATGAGATATCTCGATGTCTGCGCAAGCACTCACTTCCTCTTGAAAAGGTGACAAAGGACTAGGAAACCCAATTCTAAGCGGTTGAAACCCTAGCCCTAGGTATTTTAGTCATGGTGAAACAATGATCGGTTATGTCCTACCATTTTGATGTAGTCCTAACCCACTGTGCCCGTCATAGCCTTCATTTTGCATTATCTTAAAGCCTTTTCCATATTGGTCCTTAGCTATTTGGATAGACGGTGAGGGGTATTCATTATCTTCTAGATACAACCATGAGGTAATATCTCCTTGGTCCACAACCTCCTCACTTAACTCTCCCCATTTGATCAATGTCGTTGTAGGGGGAACACAGAATGTGACTACTGATTGTCTTCTATCTGCCATGGGTAAGCCATATGCCTTAAGTGGAATCAGCTGACTGACACAATAGGATGCCCTCATATGATACTCTCCACAACCCTTGTCTTGGATCTTGACTTTAGGAGTGGATGATGGTGGTTTGAATGAAATGGACCTATTGAGATGTGATGGGTCAATGTATAGGGATAAATTGGATGATGATGGTGCTTCTTTGTTGACGGGTACCTATCTTTGTGGAATTTCCCTTAGGCTTTTACAATACTGAAAAGGATCTGGATCACCATCAATTGTGATCTCTATGCCATTATACGAGAACTTAAGACATTGGTGATATGTTGAAGGTAAAAATTTCATTGCATGTATCCAAGGTCTACCTAACAACAAGTTGTACGGAAGGGTGAGATCCAAGACTTGGAAGATGGTGTTCATGATTGCTAGGCCAATTCTGATAGGGAGTGTGACAACTGCTTTGGATGATCTTTCCTCATCATCGTAAGCCTTGATGACTATACTCTTAGAGGTGTCTACACAGTCTTCTGAGAATCCTAATGCCTTAACCAATTTTAGGGTACACAGGGTCAAACCTGCTCCTCCGTCTACCAAGACTCGTCGGAATTTAGTTTGATGGACTAAGACTTCAAGATGCAAGGGGTCATTATGATCAGACTTTTCAGTTGAGTAATATTTTTGGGAAAATGTGGCATGATGCGAGTTGGTCAAATATCCCACCATTTCTTCGAAACGATTGACATTTAAGTCTATAGGAATAGTTGTGTTCTGTAGAGCTTTGTTAAGAATGGCTCGATGCTCAGGTGATAAAGTCAACAATTCCAAGATAGATATTTGCACAGGAGTTTTACTCAATTGATCAAGAAGGTTGTAGTTAAAATTGGAAGTTTGTGTAGATGGCTCAGAAGGTCCTGGAATAATAATCTTAGCTCTGTGTGTGTTCACATTGCATTCCAGATGCTTCTTAATGATTATGGTATTGATGTTCTCACTTGCGGCTCAGAGGTGATTTATGATCATTCCTTTACCATAGTCATACTTGGTATTGGCATAACTGGCTGATGGATTATTCTTGGGTCCCGAACTAGAGGCTTTACCTTTTGTGTGGTCATGTAATGGATATTTGAAAACCTTATGATCAATGTTCTTGGTATTTTTCTGCCCACCGAACTCTATGGTTTCATTTTCAACAAAGTCTTGTATAATATTCTTCAGTTGGCGACATTGTTGTAGGTTGTGTCCTTTCGTTCGATGATAGTCATAGAAAGAGTTATTGTCCCACCATGAAGGTTTGACCTATCTAGGATCATAATCTCTTGGTTCCAAAGGTTTGATGAGATTGTGTTTAATCAATTCTTTGAAAATCATCTCGATTGGTTGTCCTAAAGGTGTAAATTCACGTGTAGGAAATCTTCTTTGAGGTCATTGTTGCTGTGAATTTTGGACATAATTGGTTGTTTGATCTGGACTATTCGTCACATCTTGATTGGAGTTCTAACCTCTAAATGTGATAACTGGTCCTGTATTAATGTTTTTAGCATCAACAATGCTGTCATTTATAACATTTTTGTTTCTAGACCAGAATTTGTTTCTATCATTTGGTGCATTTTGATGTTGGACAACTAGGTTCCTACCTGGTACCTTTATTTCTGCTTTGTCAATAAGGAATTTTTGAAGGATGATGCCCTTTTGTACCAAGTCTAGGAATGAAGTAAAACAATGTACCCTTAAGTGGCTTCGTAGTTTTGGATTGATGTTCTCAAGGAATATCGTGACCTTCTGTTTTTCTGGTATTTCAACTGGACATCTACTAGCTAGACTTCTCCATCTTTGGAAGAAAGTGGTGAAATTTTCACCGTCTTCTTGTGTTGTGTGGCACAAGGTCGCTATTGTTACTTCATTGTCTATGTTAAAGGTAAAATGTTCGACAAAATTCTCAGCTAGTTCACTCGAAGATTGTATACCATATGGCAATTTAGAAAACCATTCCAGTCCTATCCTGATTAGCATTCATGGAAATAGTCTCATCAAGTATGTGGGGTCATATGATATGTCCATGCATGTTGTTGAGAATTCTCTAATGTGTTCTAAAGGATTCTTTCTCCCATTATACTTAGGCAAAATCGGTATAATGTATCTATGGGGGAAAGGTGTCATATAAAGCGCTTTATCAAATGGACATGGACATAGGTCTTGTGCTGAGATAGTACGTTTTACTGACATAGACATATTATCCATATGTTGTTGAAGAGTTTGCATTTGGTTTTGAAGGAAATCTACCTGTGTCAAGGACATGGTGTTTGTGTTGTTTGGATCAATGTAGGTGTTTTGAAATGCCATGTTATGTGACGGGTTGTGATTTGGCGAGGGAATATCTCCCATTAGAATGTTCTGATTTGGTATAGGGATATTGCCTGTTTGAATGTTCTTATTTGGTATAAGAATATTTCCTATCTGAATGGTCTAATTTGGTATAGGAATATTTCATGTCTAAATGGTCTGATTTGGTATAGAAATATTTTTCGATTTGCATGTTCTGACGTGGTATAGGAATCCTCATGCCAACTTTGGATTTCTTACCAGTCGTGTTGGTGCCAAAGGGGTGGGAGGAAGTTGCTCCCACAGTAAATTGTAAACCCTGTGTTACGTTGAAAGGGATTGTGCTTACAATTAACAATGTTTGAGTAGATACGCTAGTTGGTATCGCTGCGGTAATTTGGAGAATAGAAACACTAGACATCATAGTTTGTTTTGGTTGAGTAGACACTGTTTTCAATTTATGAATATCAAATCCTGGTGGTAGTGTGGCACCTTCTACTAGAAATTTTGCTAGATAGCGTTGGGGATCATTTTCCAAAAACTCATCCATAAAGGATGCAAATTCAGGATCTTGTACTGCGATGTCTATGTCTTCTATGTAAATTCATCCATGTGTGTCTCTAGTGACGTGTTTTTCAAGCAAAGGTCTGTGTGGTCTCTCACTTCCTGATGGTTGATTTTCGAATGGATTGATGAATTCTTTGAGGTATAACATTTCTTTTTGTTTCTTTGTAGACCTTGTTTTGACCATGAAAAATTTGCTCATAATGAGGTTATGTAGACTATGCCTTAAAATTGATATGTCCTATTTCTATGTTTTTGGATTTTTTTGACAATAAAGGATGTTGTTAAAATGATTCCTAAAAAGAGGTAGACTAAGATGACGTAAGGTAGGATGAACAATATGCAAAATCTTGTGTAGAATATGATGGTAAATGATTCTAAAATGGGTATAACCTACCTCCTATGGATTAAATACATGCAATGATTTGTGTTTGACCAAGGAACCTGATTGTAGGATAAGGACAGTTGAGAAGGTGAATTTTTCAAACTAGATTTGTTGAGCTGAAAAGATCCACTAAATGGGACTAAAGTGACTAGGTTCAATGATTGTGAAAAATCGTGACATGAACTTATCCAATGACGAGGACAATTATCTATTATGTGATATACAATTTCCTAAGAAGTTTCCTTATGCATGCAACTTAGGATGACTATGACTAAGACATTGACTGTGGCTAAGAAATATATGACACCTAATAATGCAAGGTTTTAGAGAAAAGTTTTCCAATTTCTGTCCAAGGTTGATCTTTAGAAATAGAAGTGAAAATGATAGTAATGTTACAGAATCAGTTTGTGGTTTTCAAAGTTTTTTGTTGATAGTCAAATGCAGTTCACCTAACAGTTGGGGTTGAAATTTTGACAGATGCGGTTTTTCTGATAGATGCGGTGTTTCCAATGAAAAATGCAATTTTTAAACATGCATGCGGTTCTAAACATGGACTCTATAAACCTGAATTTGCTGACAGACACTTGCGACTTGAAACCTGAGAGATGTGGCTTGCATGCACACATGCGACTCAAAATGTGACAGTTGTGGTTTGAAATATCCAGACTATGACAAATGACTTACACATGCAACGTTTCCCCTAACAAATGTGACTCGTTAAGACATATGCGGCGTTAAAACTGATAATTGCGACTCATGTTTTTGACAATTGAAGTTTTTCCCAAAATTTGTTTTGACTGACTCCATTTTGATTAAGATTTTTGATGAATACAACAAACAACAAACACAACAATCAATGTATTTTTCAGTTTTGTGATGATAGAACTGTTAAGACTCAAAAGAAAATTACAACCTAGGCTTTTTGGACAATACTTATTGAGTTCTTACTTGGATTTCTCTAGCTACGCATATTATGGTGGATGATTAGTAGCTTGACCCCACTGGCTCCCCTCCATGACACTCACTTATATGGGGCAACCAAGCTACTATACCCATGAAACTCCCATGACATACATTTCATCTCTACACGTGAACCGTAAGAATATAAGACGGCTTCACAGGGCTACCCTACTATGCCAACAAGTAAGTAAGATTTTGGTAAATCTATAACAAGGTGTTTAATAAGGGCATTCCGTTCGTGGGGCACTATCCAACGTTGGTGAGAGTGCATTTCTATCCATTTCGTTGGAATAGTGAGCGTGATTTTTGGGCTTTCTCCAGAAATCCATTTTTTATATACCGGGTGGAAGTTGCTTGGCTTTAGCGTGTTACCGATCTGAGTCATCTTGGGGTGAGTACTTTTTCCCACCAAGATAGGCCCGAGTTCTAGAGTCAGTAACTGTTTCTCTTACACCCAGGATCACATGACTACACAGGGGGAGAAGATACTCTGATATACTGAATCGTAAGGGTGACAAATATGTACAACGCACTAGACAAAGAAGACAATGATTATTTTAAATCCAAATGACAACTATTTATCTACTGAACAGAAAGTTCTTTTTAATCCACATGACAGTTATCTATCTACCAAACGGAAAGCTTGCTAAATAAATAAAGATAAAGGCATTAGGTCCTGCATGCAAATTGATTAGTAGTTCATTGTTCTTGTCTTCGGCTTTCATCTTGTAGAAAATATTGTCTTTTGGTTTTTATGGTCTTCTATGCTTTGTCTTGCAAAAACTACGTTATTCCCTTTTAACACACCTGAAACAAAGATTAGCAAAAAACAAAAATCACACAAAATCGATAAAAGAAAATGCGGATGTACGAAAGTCAATAAAAAAAGTGAAAAATGTTTACTAGCCAGATGCGACTTTTGGAGCCACAAATGCGGTTCTATGTGATAGGTGGATGCGGTTCACGAATTTATTGACAGGAAGATGCGGTTTAGGACTTGGCAGATATGGTTCATTATGACAGATGTGTCACTGTTTTTATCATATGCGGCTTGTAATATAGATGCATCGGTGTGTTGAATAGATGCGGCTCACCGTACGAAAATCTTGCAAAAAGGAAAAACGAAAAAATTGAAAGACGAAGAGATGTGCGAATTTTGAAGCGTGATTCATGTTGGGTTCACCAAATGTAACATAGACTAAAATATGGAATGAGATATCTGTAACTAGAATAAACGATGTTAATCCTAATCTAAAATCAATATTAATCTAAAATCAAACAAAAAAGAATGAGGAATTAAACATAATAAACTAAACAAATTAATGGAAAGCTCTCACCGAATAGCGTTCACCCCTTTGAATTATGATTGCTCTTCTCCATTTTTTCTTTTCAGTATTCTTGCCCTTAGATTTTTGTGTTTGAATGCAAGCATAACTTCGTCGAATGTCTAAGCAAAATATCGAAGATAAGTTTCTTCTCAAAGGTGTATGATTTCGAGAGGGGGAATAATGATAATGACAAGCCATTTTATAGATTTTGAGTTTTTGAACGATTGACTCAGATTTAAAGAGAGATTGATGGACGAGATTGATGAATGCCATGCGATGAGAGTTCTGTGTCAGATAGAACATGAGTTGGAACATGAGTCAGAAAATGAGTCAAAAAATACTTCAAGATAAAGACTAAGTTAGACCCTCTATTTTGCTTCTTGTTCAAGTTGCTTTATGCTATGTTGGGTTGTAGTTACCTTGTTTCTAGATACATTTTGTTATGATGATTTGATCGCTACTATTGAGCGACAACTATTATTGTGGGATGTAGTTATCTGATTATTGTTTCACATGCATTATGGATTAATGATGTTGTAGAGTTAACATGAGATGTTATTATGAGATTACTAGATTATGATGGAAGTGTAAGTTTCAATGAGTGTATTGGTGAAGATGATAGTTTCGCATCACTCGCTTGCGAACGCCCTAGGAATCTGTAATTTCTTCTTCACGGTGTGTATTATATGCTGGATATATTGTACAATGTTGTTTACTTGGTTGCAGAATTGCAGGTACATGACATCGACTCCACCTGGTTTCACAGGTTTGAGCGTGTCAATCCAACGGTTAAGTTGAACGGGAGATAGTAGCTAGGTAACATGTGTTAAGTCTATACCCTAGCCTTAGTGTGTCATCAGTTGTGCGTGTCGAGTAATTGTCTAGCTTGTTTTGATGTTATTTAATTCTGAAGCATTCTTGATTTGGAAATAGATATTTAGAATAATTGCATTTAAATCATGTTGATAGTTATTTAATTTAAATAATGCAATGTGGATTAAAGTTTATACTTAAATTAATTAATTATATTTAGTTTATTTAATTAATTAAATTTGATCCAAGGGGTTGAATTTAGTTATTAAATAATTAAATTAATTAATTAAACGTGATGCAAGAGAATAAAGGAAATAAAAGAATTAGAATTAATTTTGGAATTTAATTCCAACGTGTGAGAATTAATTTAGAAATTGTAATTAAATATTTATTTGGGAAATTGGTTGCAACTTTGGAAATTAATTTATTATTTGAAATTGCATTTTAAATTGAAAGTGGGTTTTTGAAAAGTGAAATTGAAATTGAAATTGAAATTGGGAATTGAAAGTGAAATTGAAATTGAAAATTGAAATTAAAATTGAAATATCTAATTTGAATGTAATGTGAATTAGGGTTGTAAAAATTGAAATTGAAATTGAAATTAAAATATCTAATTTGCATGTAATGTGAATTAGGGTTGTATTAGGTATTTTTAATTTATAAGAAGAGATGTTTTAATTTTAGGGGAAAAAAATCTTTAGAAAAATACATTTTTATAGCAGGGAAGAAATTTTGGAAAATTTGCACAAGGGTTTGAAGAAAGTTTGATTGTAGAATTGATTGAAAGAAAGATTGTTTGCATTTGTTGGATTTTGGATTGGATTCATTGGAGGATTGAAGAAAATTCAGGAAATCTTTGGAGGAGGCTTGCATCAGAAATTCATCTCTTCCTGTAGCTTCTTGTACCAGGTTTTCCTCTTTATGTTTTATTGTTCTTGATTGTTTTTCTTTAGAATAGTAATGATTAAAGATTTTGTTTGTTAAATCTGTTTTAGAAAATAAATTTGATATTAGAAGAAAAAAAATTAAACTAATTTACAGCCTTTGCTTGTGAAAATTCTTAAGTGAAAATTGTGGAAACCTTAGTTGAATTTAAATTATTTGGGGAAATAGATTTTGTTGTTATTGAAATCAAATATAGAGATTGAACAATGCATTTAGAATGTTTTTAGAAAATGAAACTTTCTGTTTATTATCAAAAAACGGATTTTAAAATCTGCAGTATAGTTATATTTTCATGGTAAAATGGTCTGATTGCGTCGCCTATAACTTCACTTTCAAACACTGGGTTTTCAGGAAATTTAAAGGGTTTTTGAATTTTGAAATTTTCTTACTCCTGTCCAAAAATGGGAAATACCCAGATCGTATTTTTTGAGTTATGCTTGAAAAATGAGACTGCTGTTAAATTAATTTCCCATGGCTGCTTTGAAAAATAAAATAATAATAAATTGATATTTATAAATATTAATATTTTATGTATTGTTATTATAATATTAAAATATTATTTAATAATATTTTATAGTATAATTTATAATATTAAAGTATTATATTTATTTATATTATTTTTAAATAAAATTTGTATATTAGATTAGTGAAATTAAAATTATAAACATATGGAAAATTATTGTTATTTTAAAATGGCTTGTTAAAGTTTAATTGAAAGAGTTAAATATTTGATTTAAAAAATGCAATATATTATTGAATAGAGATTTAAAATTGGATTGATTAGTGTATATGAAAAATAGATAGAGAAACAATATGTTATTATATTAAAGTGATTGAATGTGTTGAATAGAAAATTGAATGAGATGTAAGATTTGGTTAGGAAATGGAAAGAGTTTACTTGCATGGATTTGTGTCGATTTAAAAGTAAATTTAGAAGTTGTTTTATTGATGAGACAATTAATTATGTTATTTAATTAATGTCTATTTAGATTAATTGAATCATTGTGATTGGATTATGAAAGAGATATGGATTTAGTATATCTAAAAGTAGTATCTTCCTCATGATTATCTTAAAAGATTTAATTTTTTGTATTCAGTAAAGGGAAGTAAGTTTAATTGTTTTAGATTTTCAATAATGAAAAGGGAAATAGAGGTTATGATTATTTTAGATGATCTAGTTATCGTGTCTTTGACTTGGTCAACACTACCTATTGAATGAGTATGGATTTAGGAAATCCAAATATTAGATTTGATTGATGACTTGAATGTTTTTGTTGCTATGTCGTCAAGTTGCATTATTGGTTTTGGGATTTAGTGTTAGTCCTAAATTATAAGTCTTCTAGAAGAACTTAGAGGATAAGGGTTGTTGAATCTTTATGCCATCCAGTTGTTTTCCCTTGGGTAGTGCATGGCGTCTTTTCAGTTTTACCCGATTTTTATGAACGGGGATGTTTGCACCTCCTTAGTTTAGGAGCGGATTATGAGATCCGTGTCTCCTTGAAATGAGTGGACTATGTGATTGTTTCCTGCAAAATGTTTGGAGTGAGTTTCTATTATTTGTATCCTCCTTGTGTTGGAGTGGTTATGATGCCTAGTTTGTATGCACTTGTGTTTCCCTTGGTGATTGGTTGTGAGTGTGTTGTCGATTAGAAGAGTGGCTTCTGTTAGGCGCTAGAGCCCAAAGAGGTAAACTAGATAACCTTCAGGAGTGATTTAAACAAGTGATAATTAAAATAATGTACTTAGAAAATTAGGACTAACTTTTTACTAATCAAGATAATTTTACCTCATTCATAGACACAAGGGCTTGTTTAGACTTGGGATGAGTGGGAAGACTTGGAATGGCAAGATCAACTATCTAGTTCTTGCGAGAAGTAGTTGATTCCGCATGAGTGAGTATGAGTGCCGATATTCGGTTGAGGCCACCAGGATTACTTGTGCCAGAGCTTATGAAGAATGCCCAGAGGAGATCTCATGACAAACCTTGCGATGACACTCTATCTATGACAACTGTTGTTAATTATTTTATGTGTATGGTTATTTGAACATACTTGATCTATTTTATGTCTGGAAGCAATGTGACCTATGTCAGTGATGTTGGAGTTGTACTTGTATTGTATTTGATTTGTACTTGTATTGTACTTGAGTTGTATTTGATTCGTACTTGTATGGTGAATGAGTTGTACTAGTTAATTCATTTGGTTGGTTATAACAGTATGAGTCAGTATGAGTTTGCCTTTGGTTAGAGGTAGTAGAATCTTTGTCCATGTTATTTTGTTACTATCTCCTAACATGGGGGGTGGGCCTTCGGGTACCACATTGGTTGGGTGGAACATGCACCAAAACCGTTGGGTCCCCATCGATCTTTAGTACTTGGTGGTGAGACATCCAAATGGACAGCTCGTGGTTCTTGTTGTAATTACTTGCATTGTAATATTTTAATTTGTATAAGTTATGTTATCCCTTTTATGATTATGAGGTAGAATTTTGTAATTGTAATCTTAAGTACTATTGCCTCATTCTAGGAATGAGTGATGTATCTATTGGATTAAAATAATGTTTATGTGATTGCATCTTGGTTGGTTATCTTATTATGTTATGTGGTATTCTTATGATGTATGATGTTTATATCATAAGGTTCATAATGCTATGGTTATATGTAATATGTATGTGTGGGTTTAAGTAATCCTAACCTTGTAGTCTTAGAGGTTGTTGTTAATTAGTAAGTGAATGTGTATGTTAAATGCACTTTATAAAAAAAAAATTGGTTCGCTTAAAATGTTAATTGCAACTTCCTTCAGGGTTACTTGGCGGGGCATTACAAAACGTGAGTTAGAATACGAGTTCAATATCTTAATCTTCAAAAATAGAAGAAATAGATTTTGTATGTAAAAGACAAAGTTCGAACTCGAAGACAATGCATTTGAATGCAAACAAGAGTTAGAACTAGTTAATCGACTAATTGTGACAGAGAGTCTTCTCGTAGAGATAAACAGGTGTTGAATCTGGAGATAACTGAAGAACTAAAAATAGATCTCGAGTCAGAAGATGAGTGAATGATTAGTCAACTGATTGACAAAAGAATGTGACATAAAGAATTAAAATATGAATCAAATGTTAATTTAATTCAACATTCGAAAGTGAGATTTAATTAAATAAATAAAGATAATTTATTTAATTTGACTGTTTGAAAAGGATAATATAAATAATTAATTAATAAATATTCAATTATAGATAAAGGGGGTTAAATGAATAATTAAATAAACAATATTTAATTATAGTTGAAATAGGACAAAGGGGGTAATTAAATAATAAATTATTTAATTAAGAAGGACGAATTAATTAGTTCGCTACATAATTAAATAAATATGATTTATTTAATTAATCAAGTTGAATAAAGGGTGATAATGAATTAATTAAAAAGGGGTATTTAATTAATAGTGGAAATATGTGTTAGAAAGGGTAATTAAATAATTAACATTATTTAATCAAAATGATAAACTATAGAAAATTATGTTGAATGTGTATTCGCAGGCCTAGACCAATTTTCGGTGTCTACACATTGCATAAAAGGAATTTTATTATCATACATAATGGAAACATTACACATGTACATTTTACCATCACATATATAAATAACATTATATAGAGAATTACATCCATTGTCATAAGTAAATAAAGACATCCATAACATCATAAACTACATAAACTCATCATGTAGAAGCATTCATTCATATCACATATACATACATCATCTAGGAAACATAATCATCTAGAAGCAATGCATCATCATAAAACAAAACTGCATATCATGTAGAAGCCACCAAAATCATATATATATCGCTCAAAATAACATGTCACAGTACAATGTCAAAATGTATCCATTAATAAAAATGAGCTCCCAGGCTCTCTGATCATAATACAATGTCTACATGTATAACAACATATCATCGTGTACCACTGCCACTACTGTCATGTGGTGAAGGTTGTGGAAACTACCTCAGAGGTACTATTTATGAGGTGGAAGGTCTATCATCCAGACCTATCCTCAGTGGTCCTACCACACCCTCTGTACTTTGTGTCCTAGTATGACTCCTACTTTGTGATCTATGGCTGTAAACCTTTGAGAAGCTAGGAGCTCGTCTCTTTGCTGGTACCACAGACTCATATAAGTCCCTGTAATATGTAGCCCTCTTTATGGCTCTGAATAACTCCCATACCATGCCATCAGATGAAGACCCACTAGCCAGGCATCTGACCTCTGTAAAATGCTGCTCAGTCTCCTGTCTCTGAGCTATGGCTTGATCTCTCTCCATGAGTGCACTATCTCTCTCTGCATGGACACTGTCTCTCTCTACGCAGGCACTATCTCTCTCTACATGAGCACTGTCTCTCTTTATCAGCATAGCATCAAGCTCTGCTGTCATCAGTCTCAGTATCCTCTCCATGGCCTCCCTATCACCATCCCTAGGGGCATCATCCTCACATCTCCCCTCCATAATCTGATCCCTGAGCTCTCTCTCCTACTCCTCCATAGGTGCCTCCTCCTCAACATTGTCCTCCCCATATCCTGCCAGAATACCTAGAGGGTCTATATCCTCATCCTCTGCAACATCCTCTCCCCCAATATCCACCTCGGATCACTCCTCTACAACTGCCTCCTCAGAAACATGCTCATCTCTAACCTGTGCATTAGCTCCACCTCTGATGTCCAACATCGGTACATTCTCTACCACTGCCTCTCAGATAGGTGAAATTCCACCTACCCAACCCCCTCTCCATCCTCTCCATCCTCGCCTACCACCACCACCCTTCCCTCCAACTCTGCCACCTCCACCTCTCCGTCGTCCTCTCGGTCCTGTACCTCGTTTCTCCACTGGCCTCGACTGTCCAGATTAGTGTATGGAATTGGACGATGCTCTGCCTACCATTCATCATATGCAATTGTTGTCCCTGGGTCTACTGCTCCATCTCTCCATCCCCACTGTACTGGCTGTAAAGCCTCTATCTCTGCCTCTACGGTAGCAACAGGAATCATGGGCCCCCAATATGGAACCTCTCTAGATGAACAAGCAAACTCTGCTCTATTCCGAGGCTCATCCTGAACGTTGCCAAACTATCTCAGAACTCTATATGGTAGGTGTCTCTTTATGATGTGCACACTCGAAACAGTCCTCTGAATCAGGTGTTGTGTCTATTTGCAATATGGAAAATGTCTATCCTCATCAGACCACTCCTCACAGTCCATGTATGGTCTCCAAGTGAACTGATCTAGAACATCGAGTGCATGTCTCCAATATCCAGTGTCTCCCACATGACTCTGAGTGATGTGTCCCGTGTACCAGAAAACATATGGAATGCTCTCCTGTCGCACTACGATAACTGGAGGATGAAACACAACTATCCTCTCCCATGCCCAAACCATCAACATAGTGGTCCCACAACTCAATGACTATGTGTCTCTGTATGCAATATCATGTAAATAGAAATATAACATCCCTAATAGACATGGACTCCAAGCATACATTGTCTCTCTCTGCAGCATACCAACCAACATCTTTCCCCACCCAACAAGAAAACCATGACCCTGTCAATCTTGTAAAACTATCCCCCTATCAGTGTACATAATATGCAGTCAATCCTATCATATAGATCCGCCAACATCGGCCATTTGATCTCATAATGCTCAATGTCAAGCCTACTCATATCGTCCACCTGGTAAAATATCACTAGCTCGGTCAATCTGCGTTGGGTATCGTACATCACCCACTCTTCTCTAATCGATAGTCTAAGTATCTTGTACACACCCTCCAATGTGACAGTCACCTCCCGAGTCGACAAGTGAAATGAAGATGTCTCAGAGTGCCATCACTCGCACAACGCGGTAAGCATCCCCCTGTTCGCCCGAATGGTGGGCATCGAGAGATAATGATGTAGACTAAGTCTCCACAAGAGCTGTATCTCTGCACTACTTAGACGATCTCTCAGATCGAAAGTGTCAGGACATGTCTCCCATGTATATATAGGATTTAATACAACTTGCATTTCAACCAACATGCCAAAAAAATTCAAGTTTTTCTTAGATTTTTTTTCAAAAAATTTTACCAGCCAAATGCGGCTCACTTTAACAGATGCAGTGCATTCATACAAATGCGATGCATGTCATCGCATTTGCGTCGCATATTTCATATGCTTTGCACCTTACCAAAACCATTTCTATCTATTACACTTGCAGTGCATAAAACCAAATGCAGTGCATTTTCTAAACTTGTCTACCTGAAACATTTGCATTTCAGTAATGCACATGTGGTTCACTACCCTACATGTGTTTATTCCTAATCCAGATGCATTCCATACTAACATATCCGGTTTATTATAATGCAAATGCGCTTATTCCCTAAAATGCCTAACCTAGCCTAGGTGTGTTTTAGCACATGCATCGTTTCGCAGTCAAATGCGACGAATACGACAACATATGTGTTGATCTCGAAAGACCACATATGCTAATCAATTTTTAAAGACCTAAAACTACCTGCAAAAATAAATTTCAAGAGTTCATTTTTGGGTACATACCGGTGGTCCTGCATTGACTGGCTGCTTGAAGGTCCAGATTTGATATCCTCGATGCGCAACATAGGGAATGGGTGTCGTCTTCATTCGCTAGTCAGAGCAAATTCTCTGTTTTCCAAACTCTTTTGGGTGCAAATGAATTGGTTTTCAACCTAATTCTTATTTATAGCTAGGGTTTGGGTGGCATTTCTTCTGACCTTGTCTATTGGCCACTTAACCTTTCAACTTCAAATGACCTGTACATGTCTGTATCACCTGCAATTTCAATTTTGTCAACTCCATAGCATTTCTAACTGTCAAATTGACTAATCGGGAACATTTCCTAATTTTTTTGAAATTTTTAAAAAAATGTCAATTTTCCCGAGGGGGCATACCCTAACTTGTTTCATGGTGGGGCACGATCGGGGCATATTTTCTTTGACACAATGCTGAAACAAAATTGTATCAAAGAGGGGCAAACTGTAGACACCAAAAATTGGTCTAGGCCTGCGAGCAGCACTTTCGACATAATTTTCTATAGTCCATGGTCATTGATTAAATAATGTTTATTATTTAATTACCCTTTCTAACACATATTTTCTCTATTAATTAAATACCCTTTTTTATTAATTTATTAATTCATAATAACCTTTATTCAGCTTGATTAAATAAATAAATCATATTTGTTTAATTATGTCGCTAACTAATTAATTCTTCCTTCTTAATTAAATATTTATTATTTAATTAACCCTTTTGTCATATTTCAACTATAATTAAATATCTTTATTTAATTATTCAATTTAACCCCCTTTTATCTATAATTAAATATTTATTATTTAATTATTCAATTCCACCTTTTCAACAGTCAAATTAAATAAATTATTTTTATTTATTTAATTAAATCATTTCATTTTCAAATGTTGAATTAAATTAACATTTAATTCATTTATTAATTATTTATGTCACACTCTTCTGTCAATCAGTTGACTAATCATTCACTCACCTTCTGACTCAAGATCTATTTTTAGTTCTCCAGTTATCTCCGGATTCAACATCTGATTATCTCTACGAGAGGACTCTTTGTCACAACTAGTTAGTTAACTAGTTCCAACTCATATGCATGATGTGTTTATTAATTAAATATCTTTATTTAATTAATTAACTCATGTTTGCATTCGAATGCATTATTATTCAACTTCTAACTTTTTCTTTGACATTCAAAGTCTATTTCTTCTATTTTTGAAGACTCTTAACTAAAGATTAAAATCTTGAACTCGTGTTCTAACTCATGTTCTAACTTAGTCTTTATCCTGTAGTCTTTTCTGACTCATGTTTCAACTCACGTTCTATCTGACACATAACTCACATTGCATAACATTCATTAATCTTGTCCGTCGATCTCTTTTTCAATTTGAGTCGATCATTCGAAAACCCAAAATCTATAAAATGGCCTGTCATTATCATTATTCCTCCTCCCGAAATCATACACTTTTGAGAAGAAACTTATCTTCGATATTTTTCTTAGACATTCAACACGGTTATGCTTGCATCAAAACACATAAATCTGAGGGCAAGAATACTGAAACAACAAAATGGAGAAGAGCAATCAAGATAATTCAAAGGAGTGAATGCATATTCGGTGAGAGATTTCCAATTAATTTGTTTAGTTTAATCATGTTTAGTTTCCTTGTTCTTTATTGTTTGATTTAGATTAGGATTAACATCATTTATTCTAGTTGCAGATTTTATTCCAGATTTTATTCTATGTTACACCAAGGTCTTTCCAAAAAAATATGGCATACATCCATAGGCATAATATCACACAAAACTTCATCATGATAATTTCCTATCTTCAATTTCACCAAACATTATTCACTTACCAAAATTTTATGCTCATCTTGAATCCAAGCTATCTGATAGGGTTTCAGGTGTTTCAATCTTTCTAACTTCAATTTGGTCGCCATTTCTTCAGAAACCAGGTTTTCTAAAATTCCATTGTTAATGATCACTTTGCAACATTTATCAACTACCTTGCATCTGGTCTTGAACAAATTCTTTCTTTGCACTGGTTCTTCCTCTAATTCACTTTGACAGAATACTCTCCTATTTATCAACACCTCTCCTTGTTCCGAGTTATTAGGTGATCCAACATGATTTTCCTCAATAAAGGTTGTCCTTCTATTGCTCTCAATCTTTCTACTTGTCTCTCCTTGTTTGCATTCAAAGGCTCTGTGTCCTTGTCCACCACATTTGAAACAAGTTCCCTTGAATACTCTTTTCTCCTATCCTTTGTCATCTTTTCTATAGCCTTCATTTTGGTAATCACCATATCCTCCTCTTCTGTAAGTGTTTCCATCATCTCTTTGATATGAATTATCATTCTTACTTCCCTCCTTATCTTTTTTTTGATATGGGAAATATCCTCTTCCTCCTCCAGTAAAAATTCTTCCTCTCTGAAATCTTCCAGCTCTTCCTCTCTATCTCTACTCATGTCTTTTTTTTAGCTTATCTTCTGCTTTTAGGGCACACTGATATGCTTCTTCCAAAATTAATAGCTTAATTAAACTGATCTCGTCTTGTATAGATGACCTCAAACCATTTACATATCTAGCTACTTGCTCAATCTCATATTCTAAATTTCCAGATCTGATGTTCAACTTATAGAACTCCTCAGTATACTCTGTCACATTTGATTCTTTTTGTTTGAGATTATGCAGCTTCTTGAACAAACTGATCTGATAGTCAGTAGGCATGAGCTTTGTCTTTAGCTTATTCACCATCCGATCCCATGATCTTATCTTCTCCTTTCCTTTTATGTATCTACCTGTCTGAAAATGTTCCCACCAAAGGGATGCATGTCCTTTCAACTTTGTACAAGTGAATTTCACCTTTTTATCTTCTAGGGTACCTTCAAAATCAAAATATTTTTCCATCTTTGTTATTCAATCTAACAATTCATCTGAATCCAACTTACCATTATAATCGAGTGGATTAAAATGTGGATTAGTATTCACTTTGGTTAGGGATCTTATGAACCTTTCTTCTCCCTAAGCAAGGCCAGGTTTCTCTTCTCTTGCAACTTCTTCTTGTTCTTGTACTTCTTCATCACTTACATCCTCAAATGGTTGACCTCTCCGCTGGGCCATTTCAACTGCTTCCAACTAGCAGCAATTCTTCTCAACATTTCCATTACAACAGGATTTGCATTTCCACACACTCCATTTCCTCTACAATTCCTTCTTCCCACCATCCTTACACAAGTATTTTATAGTTGTAGATCGGATCCTCAGTTTTCCACCCCGCAACAAATATTAAACAAGACTACACAAGCATTGATGATCTCACAAGGAATGAATCTCGCTTTGATACCATCTGATGACATACACAGTAGGAGGGTCCTCAAAGAGAATAATCCAGGTCATGCAACTAGAGTAAAAAAAGATAAGAAACAAAAAATTTAGAGGCAAATGAAGATTAGAACATTCTTATTATCATCAAATTAATTTACATATAGTCGGCCACATCCGGGTGTACAGATTCGGCTTACAGGCCTGAATACAATATGCTCAAAATACAATGCTCATACATGCGAGTGAAAAACCTTCAGATCAAACTCTATATATATTTTTTTCTACTTCCCTGTTATTCACTGTAAATCTAATGATTCATTAAAAGCTTTATATCATATCCGTGAGTCTAGAAATATCCGCATCGGCCAAAGATCATTAGAAGCTTTGATGAAGAAAAATGTAACATGTGCAAGAATAGGTTGGCCTCAGATCTGAAATTATTCCATGGTAGATGCGCATGATGAAGTGTGGACCTAATTGTAAGAATAGGAACACTCAATAGAACAAATCTAAACACACCGTGAGGATCTGCAAGTCATGAAAAAGATCCACAATCTATCCAAGTAGCCATTAGGTTTTGAAATTATTCTAAGGCTAGTTCCAAAAACTATCATTCAATCCAGAAGCGATAACTTTCCGTAAAAATATTCAATCGAGTTGAAAACTTGGAATAAGGTAATTGAGCATGTCCATGATGAAACCATAGGTATGTGAGATCTGGTGAGAAAATATGAAGAAATACCGGATCTCCCAACTTGAACAAGAACAAAAAAAATAAGAAAAAAACTGACTGAAAATATTTTTGGTTGATGCAAGATTGCCAGGAACCAAGGATGCTCCTGAATCACATTGAAGCAAATATTGTAGTTTTCTTAAGAGAACAAAAGAGTGGGTTTCCAAGAAAAATGCAAAAAATAAAACTTCCCCAACCAGGTCTCAAAGCACCCAGCCTTAGAGAGAGAGTAGCCAACCTCCCATAACTTCATGAACATCAACTTCTAATTCACATGAAATGTCTTTGGAAAGTCAAGGTGGTTGGGATGATGAACCAACGAAGGGATGTTTTCCAGAGAATACATTCGGGGAAGATGTCCCTAACCCTCCTCAACAAGATAAAGATGAAGAAATGACTTAAGGGAAAGAAGACATAATTCAAAGAGGAAAATTTATCTCCTAGGGTCAGCCCTACCCCACTTTCTTCTCTAAAGAATGATCGATTGACTAATCCTTAATTGAGAAGTAATTTATTCAAGGCTACTCTAGTTCTAAATATATTTCCATTCCTACTACCTCCTCTTGGATCGAATAGAAATTGTCAAAGAAAAGAAAGATGGTTCATGTGAGTCTTCCAGAGAAATATCTTATAGGTCAATTGAGCCAAAGGAATCCTAAGCCTAAGAAACTAAAAACTACATCTAGGTTACTAGAGGATGAAAACACATGAAATATTTGTGTGGAAGTTTCTCACCCTTCATTGTAGAAAGAAATTAACAAGGAAACTAGTAGTGATTTTAGTATCACTAGAGTAAACCTAGGGCCATCTACAAGGGATGGAGATGTGCAAAATTTTCAGATAAAAGTAACTAGGTTGGTAGAAAAAACTACCAAAGAAAAGAGAATCAAAGATGAATTGAAAAGCCAAGTCAAAGTCTTGAATGAATGTTTGAAGTCTATCTTTGACATTGCTCCACAGCCTATCAATCAAGCCAAAGCTTCATTTAATCTAATGTCAATAGTTAGGAAAGAGGTGGTAAGATATAAAACTATAAGATATTTGGAAAAGCTATAGGTGAGTGGGCTGCAGATATATTGAATAAAGGAAATCAATTCATCTTAGATATGAAAAGGGTGCATCAGAATGCATATAATTTGAAGACAAAGGTAGAAAAGGACATTGAATCAAGTAAAAATTAAGAGATGATGTGGACTAACACCTTGGGTGAACTTAGGGGAATGATGGATTTGGGACTTGAGAAACTAGCCAGTGAACAGATCATTCTGAACATTGTTGACAACTGTTGTATGATGTGGAAAAACAGTGTTAAATATAAAATCTATGTGGTTAAATAAAGCTAATAAGAGTTTGGTAAAGTATCAAAAAAGGTGCAATGCAATCAATGAGGAGTTCCACAAGAATCTCTCTAGGCCTAGTCTATAGTTTATAAGAGAAGAGGGAAGTGTTGATGAAGATGCAAAAGTTCTGAAGGAGAATTTTAAAAAGATGATTGATGGTATCACTGATACTCAAACATTTAATGCTGAAATCCTTAGAAGATTCAGTGGGGTTGATTTGGTCTTATTTAAATCATCTGAGCTTGCAACTGGTTATGAAAGAAGGCTCCAAGCAAGAGGAGATAACAAAGTAGTTTGGAAACTCCGAGTTGAAAATATCACCATTCCTCAACATAAGGAGATGCCAACTATCATAAAGTATTTCCAAGATTTTTGAAAGAGGATTGCAACATCAACAGCCCAATCAACCGAGGAACCTACCAATGAAGTTCCACATTCATAAATTTTTAGTTGCTTTCTTTATTTTAGGGTTATCTGAAAAGATATATTTTTGGGCAATTACCTTTAAAAGAAGCGGTTATGCATCCACTTATATATAGATGTAATTAAGACAAATAACTCTCTCATAGTAGTTTTAGAACTTGATATTTTAATTTCAATATAGCATACATGATTTGGAACCTCTATACGTTTGTGTGTGTTTAGCTTTCATGAAGATAAATTGAATATCTTAAATTTATGTGTTTAATCTATTTTCTCCTAGTTATATTATTACTATGTGAATGTGTGGCTGTTTTGTCTTCATGATTGGTTTCACTCCTAGGTTGTATTGAATTGAAAGTAATTCACTTCTATGATGCATTATACCTGCTTGTCTTTGTACCATTAGTTGTGTTTTCCTAATTTCATTGCATTTGGTATCAAATTTTTTGATATTGGGTTTATTTACCTTTACTACTTTTAGGTTACAAACTTAAAGTTTTGATTGGATTTTATTGAAAATCTATGAGGTATTTGTACCTTTGTAAAATTTATAGGGCGGTTGTTTCTCATAAGGAATTATTATCTCGAGTTGTTAGAGATAATTATATCTTTTCAAGGGTAAAGAGTCAAAAATAATATCTCAAGGTGCTAATCTACTAGCCAACATATTTTTGGTGATTGCCCTAGGAAGAACAAAGATAATTATAATTGGCCTTATCCATGCTTCACTCAAATATCCAAAAATCATCCCAGATTCACAAAGATACACCAAAGGGAATTGAAATAAAGTATTGTTGATCCAATTTATTAGTCCTTGAAAAAGATTAATTTTTTTGACTCTACACTTCCAAAATGAAGGGTTAAATCTAGAATTCAACCTCCTTTTCCAAATAGACCACCCTCTAACTTCTTTACTTTCCAATAATTAATATTACTCAAGAGTTTATTCCTTTAGTTGTCAATTTTCCTCAAAATATGGCTAATCAAGCACTAGTTCCATGGGGGCGGCTATTGGTCCCTTACCTTTTGGTGCTCAATTAAATGAGTTACCCAAGGTTTCCCATGATAATTTTCCAAATTTCACAGGTGATGAGAAAATTTCCCTTGAAGAGCACATAAATGCCTCCTTTGCTGCTTGTGCAGTTCTTGGTGTGCAACATGAAGATGTGGTAGTTAGTTTATTTGTGGAATCTCTTGTATATGAGATGTTGTAGATTGGTTTTACCATTTACCAAATTATTGTATTAATAACTGGGATACTATGATAAAATGGTTTGGAAACATTTAAAAGTGTATAAGATTATCACACTTGAATAAAATAGTTGACTCATCTAAAAAAAGGAGGTAAATGAACCTATGAGGGAATTCATGGCCAATTTTAATAGATTGGAAAATAGAATTGATGCTACTAA
Organism: Sequoiadendron giganteum; assembly: GCA_007115665.2. Taxonomy (NCBI): domain Eukaryota; kingdom Viridiplantae; phylum Streptophyta; class Pinopsida; order Cupressales; family Cupressaceae; genus Sequoiadendron; species Sequoiadendron giganteum. The sequence goes on along the minus strand of CM021102.1, from coordinate 786,129,435 downwards.
GAGACCCTCAAATGAGATGTATAAGTGATTATTTATTATTATGCAACATCTAGATATTAGTCTTCACTTGAAGAGAGCATGCGTGGCTAATTTAGAGGCAACACAAGCTATGGTCATCAAATTGGAAGACAAATTTGTCATGGCGTGTAAGTGGAAGAAAAGACTACACTCAAATAAGTCACAAGCCTCCACCTCTTTATATCCCATGATTCAAAGGTAGACCAATGATATAATTTCTTAAAAATATGTAGATGTCAAAAGGTTCTCAATCTTATCAAGATATACCAAGAAAATAAAGTTTTCAACTTGGTAAAAAGACTCTCCCTCCCCCCTACTCAATAAAGGCTAACAATTGAAGCACCATCAAGAGGAAGTAAAAATAACATGTGGGCTTTTCACCTCACTTAAAATCATGATGGGGTGGTGTGTCCTGAGATGAACAAGTTTATGTAAATGACTACTATGAAGGAGGTTATTGAAGAAATTACTGATAAATAAGATCGCTCAAATCAATATGCCAAATCTACTATTGGATATTTATAATTTGAACCTGGTGAAGATAGAGGGGGACATGTGCATATCACTTTGGATGAGCCTACCTATGCTAATTTAACTTGAAGGAAACAAAACACCAACTAAAAAGGTACTCAAAGTTCTCCTAAAGTTTTATTGAGTAAAGCTAGCACTACTAAAAATGATAATGCATCTCATGCACATCGAAGAGTAACAAAAGATACTTCAAATTCATCGAATCTTTCACCTATAGAGAATCTAATAGGATCATTTGATATAGTTGATTTTTGTAAGAAATCAAAGGTGCATATTTCACAGGTAGAATACTTAAAAAAAATCCCAAATAACTAGAAAGGTTAGTTGAATATGTGAAATCTAAACCCTCTGGATCTCACATGGCTTTGAATGAAAATATGGTTAATATTGAAGACTCAGCATCTAGTCTAGCCTCAAGCAGTAAGGTTCTTGCATCAAATTTTATAGAGGAAAAATCTAATTCGTTCTATTTTTCTTTATTCATTAATGGATTTAGGTTAATTAATTGTATTATCAATTTAGGCACCTCGGATAATGTTATGCCAACACAGACTGCTCGAGCGTTGGGGCTAAATTTGACTAAAACCTTCAAGAAGTGCTATTCAATGGAGTCCAAGCAAGTTCCCCTAGTAGGAAAAGTAAATGATGCTCAAGTTGTGCTTTCCGCTCAACCTAACAAGAGACTTAAAATTATAATTTTGGTGGCTAATATTCCTGTTAGTTATGGCATGCGTCTAAGTAGGATTTTTTGTAAGGATTTGGGAGGTGATATTGAAATGGATTGGTCTCATGCCACTATTCCTATAGGAAGTAAAAAAGTATGTTTGGTTCCTGAACCGAAAGCTAAGTTTTTAGTATTGAAATCAGAAGACCCTAGATTACAAATTCTATTAGAAGAGTTAGAATATGAGAATTACATGTTCTTCTTTGATTCAAGTAAAGACACTAAAATTATTGGCCTAGATATATCTTCTGAATTATGTATAATGGAGTTTGATGGAAGTTGTTCTAGCTCTGGGTCAAGAGTGAGTGTGGTTCTGATTGCTCCTATAGGTGAAGTATTTTATTTTCCTTATAATTTAGAATTTGCAAAATACTAATAACACTATAGAATATGAATCCCTGGTATTGGGATTAGTCAAAGAAAAGGAAAAGGGAATTAAAATTCTGAGTCTTAGGGGATGTTGAATTGATAGTTAAATAGGATTGCATGATCTTCACTATTAATAATTCAAGATTGAGGCATTAACAAAATAAGGTATGGGATTCTATTGAATATTATGATGTTTTCTCTATAGAAGCCATACCCAGGGAATTAAATTCTAGAGCCTATTCTTTAGCTATATCTGCTTCTTTGTTGCTACTCCACCTAGATTTCAAGAAAAATATCATAGAATTGAGATGATTTATAGATCCATTGTAAAAAATGTCAATCACTAGTAGGTATTCAAGAATGACAAATAGATTCAGGATTTCTTGGAGAATGTTGAAGTGTTTTCTCATTCCTTCTTCGAAGTTAGCACTAATAATTGCAAGGAATTCTACCTGGATGATGTACAAGACTTGGAGGATGGGATTGTCCAATTAAAAGGGAAAATATTCTTAAGGGTCTAGTGTCCTAAGAAGATTTATTTGATCAACATGATCAGGTGATTAAGAATAAAATGAGTGAATCCATGAGCAGCGCAGGATAATATGAGGCGGTGAATATTGGAGAATTTGAGTCCCTAAAATTAGTATATATAGGAATGTTTTACGTACCTAAGGAGAAAGAGATATTGGTGGAATTGCTAATTAAATACAGAAACGTCTTCACTTTGTGTTATGATGACTTAAATAATTTCATGGGTGGGAAGTTTCAACATCACATACCAGTAAAGGAAGGTATAGTTGCTTTAAACAAAATAAAGGAATTATAACCCCAAGGTCACTGATGCTATTTTCAGTGAAATTGATAAGATGTTAAAATCTAAGATTATGTACCCATGTAACGAAGCAAATTTGCACCCCTAAGAAAATTCCCCATTTCATCAGCCCCTACCTTAGGAAATGTAAACCGATGATGCAATTCCACCACTACCACCTCGCTCATTCCACCTGGCCGTGTCTTTTCATGTTGCTGAAGGAATCTCTGTTGGGGATGTGTGTACACCACACAAATATCTATGCACCATGCTGTGTCCTAACATGATTCCTACCTTTATAATCTGTAGAGGTGTTACACTTATCTAGTGCTCATGAAGTGAAACATCTCCCATCTCCTTGACTAATGAAAAATAGGTCGTTTGCCTCGCTTTTGCTTGTTCAAATCTATCACCTCATAGTCTTTCAATCCTTCTAGCAGTTCTTCACTCTCTCCACTCTCTCTTGTTCAATTTTAACTCATTCTTGGCTATAAGCTTTTGGTTTTTCTTCCTATGTTGCGTTCTTGCTACAACAATGCCACCATTGGAGACCTTCAATATTCTTCCTTCCATTACTTTCCTTGAGTTCTCATAGCTTTGAAGGTGATATTGCTCATTATTGCTCACTCTTTGCATCATCTTGTTTATCAAGTAGAATACTAGCTATTTGTGCTATTTACTTTGGTTCTACTTTCCTTTATCACTTTCTACACTTTGTGGCTATCTGGATGTATGTGGAGGTGGGAACACCAAAGAGGGGGACTAATTGAGGTAGTCCTCTAAACACAACCCCAACATATTTCTGTCTTTGTGTGTGTAGGTGGTGCTTTTCGGGTAGAGCTATTTGAACATACAACTCAGGGGTGAAAAGCCATGTTTTCTCACCTTCGTCATTTTCACAATAGTTTAGTCCTTAGTCTCATTTTGTCATATTCTCTGCTTCTATACTTTTTATTCCCTATCAAAGTGTAAATATTGCATAGTTAGCTAGTTAGTAGATTTCCTTGTAGCTTTTTCCTATATTTTGGACCACTGTCTATACAGACGCGAACGCATCCTTGAGACGCCAGCGTGCCACGTTGGAGTTCAAGATCTACGTTGTCGTCCTTAGATAGTGAGCTATCTAGGTAGTAGACTGAACGTTGGAAATCAACTCTTCTGATCCCAGGAGCATTCAGTTTTAGAAGAAGGAAAGCGAAAAGCTATTTACGCTTCCTTTTCAGCCTTAACAACTTGTCCTTTTTGATTCACTTAGAAAACCTAAGGTAGTTTAGCGAAACCTATTACTTAGGACTCTTTCATGATTTGGAGTCTTGAGGGTGACAGGGCCCCATTCTCTACAACCTAATCCATCATTCAACTTAGGTAGCCAACATAGTCCAGATTCATAATAAAAATGGGGAGATAAGGATTTTCATGGACTTTAGGAACCTCAATAAGGAATCTCTAAAAGACAATTACCCACTCTCTATGATGGATCATATCTTCCAAATAGTGTCAGGGCTTGAAATAATGTCCATGTTTGATGGTTTCTTCGGATATAGGGTATGTGAAGGATCATGATGGGCCAAAAAGTGGTGATATGTAAGTGATATGATGGCCCATGTGGGTGACGACTTTTTTTTAACCCAAAATTGATGAAACGAAAAAGGTTTTTAATGGAGATTCTCAGCTTTCCACCAATATAAATTATTCTTTACTTTGAATTTAATAAATAATTAGTATTCATTTTCTATTTGAATTACAACTAAAGTCTTGATTGATAGGTTGATTGAAAAACATCTATAGCTTTCGAATGGTATCACATTTTTTGAATCTGAAATATGTGTCACATTCTATGCTTCACATACTATAGGATTCAAATAAATAAATTGGAATTTCATGAAGTTTTGACCAAGTTAAGGTGGTGAGACATACAAGTTTTTATATTTTTTAAAAGTTGTAATAAAAAAATCATAATTAATTATTTACTAAGAAAAAAATTACAAAAAAATATGCATTACATCAGGATATGAATCTACTTATATCTATAATATTATATAATAAAACTATCACTTTTTTGTGGTTAGGGTGGTCAGACAGACACCTACTTCTTCTTTTTTCCCTGAAATTTAAGTACTACTACATTGAAATTTCAAAATTTCACCAAATAGATTTTATTTAAAAATAAATAAACCTAGTAGTTTAGAAAGTAAATTCAATTTTCTACATATTCTATTCTTACATATTTTTGAAATAATATTTTTGATTTTTTGAATTTTCATCGCCACTTAAGGGCTTGTTTTTTCCATGATGATCCTACACATACCCTATAACCAAATTAGCATTGCACTAGAGGATAAACATAAAACATAGTTCACTACTCCATGGGGAACCTTCACCTATAATCAAATTCCATTTGGACTCATTAATGCTAGTGCCACCTTCTAGATGGCTATGGATCTCTCATTTGGTGGTCTTAGGAACATAATAATTGTTATCTACCTAGATGATTTAACAATATTTTCTAAAATGAGGTAAGATCATTTAAGGGATTTAGAGAGGGTTCTTCAGAGGTGTAAAGAGCATGGCATCTCTGTAAATCCTGTAGTGTAGAATTTTTTTCTCCTTTACATTTTCACACTATGTTTGGGCTTCCTTAATTAATTGGACTTAATTTAGCTTCTAATTACCTAAACTATGTATTCTTAAGCCTTATTATTCTAATTTTCCAAAAGGGGAACCTATATTAAATAATTTTCAACATTATTTTAAACACCTTGGAAATTGTGTGTCCTAGATTTAGGCCCCATGACCCATTCAGCCAAGGGCAAATGGGCCCTCCTTAAGTGCTAGGACCCGATTTTTAATATATTTTTGGTGGAATTCGGCTTGTGGAATCTAATTTTTAGAAAATTAGATAAACACCTATAAATACAATTATTTTCTCAATTCAAATATAAGAATCAAGAGGCAACTTTAAAAAAAGTAAATATTATTGTAAAGAGAATTGAAGAGCATATTAATCAAGCATCTACACCAACAATCAAGATCATATCATCGTGTCAAAGTTATTTGCATTCATGCATTTTTTTGGAGCTAACATTGTGATGTAGGTTTCAAATATTCAAGCATCAAATCAAGCCATTTCATGCAAGATCCAATCCTTAGAGTGATGCATTAGATTTTAGTCATATAAGGGTAGCCATTGAGGGTTTGGTGAGTTGTGACATATCATTGTCCATTCATCAAATTTCTTTATTTTATCATTATCTTTTATTATAAATATTTAATTACCAAATTGAGGTTTGACCAAGGAAAATCCCTATTCAATAAAAAAAATAAAATAGTTTTCCCCTCTTTTTGTGTATGCAGATTTGTAGGTGAAGAAGGATTGACATTGTAGTCACCGAAAAAGTAACCCTTCTACTTTTTTTGGTTTGTTTAGGCCCTCCTTGTGATTTTTTCTTAATGTTTCCTTGATTTAGTGTTGTAATGTTATTAAAAAACTCACATTAAGTCTTGGGCCCTTATGAACTAATGGATTTTAATGGTACCTTGCTAAAGTGTTGTAACACACTTTCACACTTTTCTAGGATTTTCTCAAATAATTAAGCATAATAAACCTCTTTTTAATTAAAAATAACATTAGTTTTGCCTTATTTGGAGTGTTATAAAGTGTTGTATAACACTTTCGCACTTCTCTAGGCTTGTCATTAATTATTGGGCTTTTTTATGCTTTAATTAGCCCTATTTCGCATCCACAAGCCTCATTTATTGCATCTTTTCAAGGATAATCCCGACACCAATCAGTAACCAGTCATAATTCAAGTGTTTCTAGCTTGTGTGGCCCAAATTTAGGGATCTGGGACTCATTCGCCACCTTGGATGAATGGGTCCCACGTGGATCTTTTGACCCCGAACCGGTTTTCACACATTTCTAAGCACTTTTGGTTTTTGGTCCCATACATTATGCCTAATGGGACTCATTCACCAACTTTGGTGAATGAGTCTCATGTGGCATAAAATCAAATTCAATTCAAATTTCTATTACGATTTTACTCTCCTATATATGATGTCAGCTTGTAGTGTTGTAATTTCAAGAATTCTTGCATAATTGAGTATAAATACAAGTTTCTTTCACTCATTTTCATCCTAACATCCTAACAAGAAATCAAGTGACCTAGAATTTTTAAGAGATCGTTGAGCATTTAAAAAAGAATTCAAGGGTATTAAAGGGTAGATTATCAAGCATTTTAGAGCAATATTCAAGTGTTAATCATCATATCAAGGATTCCATATATCATGTTTGTTAGTGTGCTAACAAGTGTGATGTAGAGTTTATGATTCAAGCAAGTGTTTCAAGCTAGATCAACATCATTCAAGCAAGAGTCAAGAACCACATCCATTGCATCCATTTCAACCATATTTACAACACCTTATTCCAAAGGTTTGGTGAGTTGTAACATTGTCTTTTGTTCATTCATCATTCCCCGTTCTTATTTACTTTCATTTCAAGGTTTAATTACCAACAAGGGGTTTGAAAAATGCAAACCCCTTTCCACTAACCACCTCAAAAAATTTCCCTCTCCTTTGTGTATGATTTGTAGGTCTAGGTTGCATATTATCTAAGGAGCAAGATTGCATAAACGTTTTCAAGCATTCAAAGTTGTCAAAATTTTCCTCAAGCCTTGATGAACATTGGAGATCACCTATAGATTGAAAATTGGAGATTTGGATCCGAAAACCAATCAGGAAGAGCATAGTAGACAAAGAAGAGAAAAATCAATCTTTTAAAGTTGTAAAAAAGCCCAAAATGGACTGATTCACCACTTTTGGCGAATGAGTCCCAGTTCCAGTATATTTTCAAGATTTTGAAAATTTGGATACCCTTTTGGTAGAAACCTGTTCCTGCATAGTTTCTCAGAAATAGGAGTGATTTTCCCAGCTTGGTGAATGAGTCCTAGTCAACCTTGAAAGAATAATTTCCAAGGATCCAGACCTTTATTCAACCTTCTCCGATTTCCCAGGTGCACACTTTCTGTTTTATAGTTTTCTATTACATTTCACTCATTTTTATAGGTCATTTAGTGTTAGTTTTCATTCAATTAGGGTTCTTCAGTTCATTTTATTTTCCAAGTCTAAAATTGGTGGTGAGCCCCTCATTAGATCATATTCAATTCCTAGGACAACCCTATTGCAATATCTCTTTCTCTTTTACATTTAGATCTCTAGAGTTATCCTTGAGTGGAATCACCTTTGAAGTGGGTGTGATAGCACTTAATCACACTCTCCCTGATTTTCATCAGTTTCATTTTGTTGAAACCACCCATAGAACACCATAATTCTAATTTGGAGTGCATTTACATCCAAGATTTAGGTTGCATTAATATTTCATTAGGATTTGCATTGGTTAATTTGCATTCTAGGGTTTCAAATTTTGCATTAGTAAAAGCTCATTTAGCTTGAATTTTTGCATCTAATTTCATTGAAAATCATTCAAATTCTGTATTTTCATCTCAAACATAGATCAAAAAACATAAAAAGCATAAGATCCAATTCAAAAATTTTGAAAATTTTCAAAAAAATCATCACAGGGAATCATTCACCACGTTGGGCGAATCAGTCTATCTTCACATATTGCACTGCATTTTTTGGCATTTATACTTTAGTTTATGAGTTTTTGTTTGTTGTCATTGCTTCTCTGTTTCAGTTTCCATAATTTCAATTATAAGAATTTCATTGTTCTTAGCTTACATTATATTAGCTTTCACTTTTCATTTAGTATCCCTTGGATGAGTATTTGGTGTCCTATTGCTAATACTATAGTCATATAAAGTTCAAGACTCATATCATCAAGCGATAACATAATTGTTGTGGATCTTGGGTTGTCTAGCTCTTTCACTCCTGGTATTGACACTAGTACACTAGATATGGACAACACCTTTAACAACTCTTTGCCTTCAAGTAGTGTGCAAGTTGAACCAAGGAATGATAGTGTCCCACAAGAAAACATAATTCACATTCATGAGGACCTAGAAAACTTACAACATCAAGTGAAATTGACAACATTTCAACTATTTCCATCCCTACTATAGATAAAATTCACCATATGATTGAAAGTGAAGATGGCCTTGACCTTGTGAAAAACATAGTTCAAATCTATGGAAAACATCTCACCTCAACCACTAGCTGTCCTTTTCCAACAAGCAATGCCACAAGTCAACGAGGAACTCAAATTTCTCCTCCCACAACAATTGCCTCAATACCTACCTATACCAACTCTCAAGTCACAATAACCATGCAACAAGTGAGTAATGTGATTCCTTCCTTGGGTATTCCTGCTAGCATCCCTAGTTCCTATGTGGCATCACACGTTATATCTCCTACCACTTTACCACCTTTAAGCATTCCATTCAATTTTCCTATGAACACATACACCCCTTCACCTTTGTCACTTCCATCTCATAACACAAACAATGACCCTCTCATAACCTAACTCTTTTCCAAACATTTAATTCCTCTGAAAGAAAGTTTCCACCATCAATAAAAATCAAAATGGCCCACCTTAATATTATATCTGAAGGAGTCCATTGTCCTTGGAGATAGTATAAACACCGATGCCACAAGGTGTGGAGGTTCCTAGATTTGATAAATATGGAGGGAAGGGAGATCTTTCTAACCATGTTAATGCCTATATTTCCCTATGTAGTGACTTTGTACTTGATAATAAACTGTTGGCTAAGCTTTTTTCTAGATCATTAAAAGACACCACCTTGTAATGGTTCTCTTGTTTATCGAACAAGTCAATTAGTTAATTCAATGAACTTGTTGATGCATTTGTGAACCATTTCCAAGTGCAGATGACCCCTAAGATGACCTTGGCTGATTTGATGAGATGCAAGCAAAAGGAAGAAGAAAAGTTAACTGACTTTATCTCATGCCATCAATCGCTTTATTCCCAAATCAATGTCAAGGTCCCCAACCCTCACCTTCAAAAGATGTTCATAGAAAATTTACAAAGTAAAATCCAAGACAAGATGACCATGGTGAAATCCCATCCTTCATGCACTTATTTACTATCCTTCGTGATTATCAAAATTCATTTAGTAGTCGAGATACAAAGTCCACTTCTAGCTGATTTGAGAAATTTGAACCCACAAACCAAAACGATCCTCAACATTTTAGGAGACATAATAAAGGTTTCCTTCAATTTAATCCCCCTCAAGAAACAACCCATAATGCCAATAACCAAGTAGCTGCTATTAGAGCCATGACACCCTTTAGCTATGGGGACCCGAAAAGACAATTCACTACCTTACACAATACCCTTCATAACACAATGTCCCAAATTTTAGAATAAAAAAATTATTAACTTACCTCCTGTCAAAACACTTGATCATAATAAGCCTTTACCCTAGAGCTTTAGATCAAGTGCCTATTGCCACTATCACAAAAAAATGGACATGACACAGAACATTGCAAGCATCTTAAACATCTTGTGCAAGACCTCTTTGATTCTGACCATCTTTCCGTTGGAGGCGTTAGTGATCAAGGAAATAAGTCTTGTTGTGCCTATAGCACACATTCCCCATTCTGAATGGTGACCCTCTCTTTTGCATCTTCGTTGGGTCACTTTTTATTCTATCTCATTTTGTGTGCCCCCTATTTTTTGAGTCCTACGTGGTCAATAGGTCTTAAGGTTATCATCTTGAGTTGACCAAGTTTCACCACCCTCAAACTTTCAGGTCTTTGGCCTTCTCAGAGTCCCCTTTCCAATTTTCCTTAAGTCCCTTAAACTGTCGTCTTTTGCTCCTTGCGCATCCGGCCATGCGGGCTGCCGTTGGTGGAATTCCGTCCCTTGATCACTATTTGTGCATCGGCTGAATTAGTCCGACTGTCTACCTTGCGGGTCCTGTGACCTCCTTGTCTGTTTCCTTGGATTATTTCATTTAGGAGGATATGTTGTTTAGAAGGAATCAATTGTGTATACCCTAGAGTTCAATGAGGGATATTTTGGTGAAATAAAAACATAGTGGAGGATTGGCATGAAACTTTGGAATTGATAAGACAATAGCATTGGTAAGTGAGAATTACTTTTGGCCACAAATTTATAAGGATGTTAGGAAATTTGTGCAAATTTGCAGAGTTTTTCAAGCTGCAAAAGGGAGTAGTCAGAATGTTGAATTTATAAACCTTTGACAGTTCCAGAGAGACCTTGGGAGGATATCAACATGGATTTCATAATTGGTTTTCTGAAGACACAAAGAGGTAATGATTCTATATTTGTGGTGGTGGGTAGATTTTCTAAAATTTCACATTTCATAACTTGCAAGAAGACAACATATGTAATACATGTAGTAGACATTTTTTTCAAGAAAGTAGTTAGATTACATGGATTACCTAGGAGTATTGTTACAAACAGAGATACAAAGTTTGTTGGTTACTTTTGGAGGACACTTTGGAAGAATTTAAAGACAAATTTAAATTTCAGTTCTACTTTTCACCCACAGACTCATGGACATATAGAGGTAGTAAACAAGAGTTTGGGGAATTTGCTGAGATGTTTGGTTGGGGAGAAGACCGAAAGTTGGGATTTAGTCCTTGCACAAGTAGAGTTTTCTTACAATAATTTAGTGAACAAGAGTACCAGAAAGACACCTTTTGAGATTGTTACTGGAGTTCACCCTAGAGGTATATTAGAGAGTGCAAAAGTAGATGAATTTGCATACTCAAGTAAAACAAAAATTGAAAGATAAGAACCAGAAGTATAAGCAACGAGCAGATGAAAAGAGGAGACATAAGGAGTTCGAAGTTGGAGATGAAGTGATGGTGTACTTGAGGAAGGAAATATTTCCAGTTGGCACATATAATAAGCTCAAGATGAGGAAGTTTGGACCGTATAATATTTTAAAGAAATTGGATTCAAAAAATGCATATGAAGTAGAGTTACTAGATGGCAGGAGTATATTACCTATATTCAACATTGTAGATCTACATCAGTATCATGAGTCCAAATTCAGTGAAGACATTAAAAAAATTGGAGAAAAAACTTCCTAAACAACAACCAGATGAGATAGAAGGAATTTTGGATATCAGAGATGGGAGGAAAACACCTGGAAGACAATACAAAGAATATCTTGTGAAGTGGAAATGCAGACTAGTGGAGGATTCTTTTTGGATTTCTCAGGCTGAGGTAGAACATATTGGTTTTCCTTTAGCCCCAGAAAAGTGAGGGACTCACTTTTCAAACAACCTCGGATGTCTGATGCAAGAGAATCCTTGGTTCTTTACAATCTTGCATCAACCAAAAATATTTTATTTCAGTTTTGTTTTTGTTCTTATCCAGTTCAAGTTGGAAGATTAGGTATTTTCATCGTATTTTCTCACCAAACACTATGGATCTATATTTTCATCATGGGCATGTTCATTTTCCATATTCCAAGATTTCAACATGATTGGATCTTTTTCTGAAATGTTATGGCTTTCGGATTAAGTGACAGTTTCTTGAATTGACATTGGAATGGTTTCAAGCCTAATGACTAGTTTGATCTCTTGTGGATCCATCCCGTAACTTGTGGATCCTTGAGGTGTGATTCAAATTGTTCTATGGAGTGTCTCTAACCTTAAATTTAGGTCCACACTTCATCATATGCACCCGCCGAGGAGAAATTCAAATTGAGGGTCGACCTATTTCATGCACACGTTAGATTTTCTTCATCAGAGATTATAATGATCTTTGGATGACACAGATGATTGTAGATGCCTGGATGTGATATAAATCATTGTAACCAATCATTAGGAAGTAGATCAAGTATATTTGAGATTGGATATGCAATATTTCAGCTCACATTAAGGAGAAAATAAGAATATTGTATTTTGAGCATGTTATACTAGGCCTATGGGTCGAATCTGTAAGCATAATGTGGCTGACTATATGTAATCAAAATTTATGACAATAAGGATGTTCTAATCTGCATTTACCTCCATCTTATGTGTTTCTTCCATTGTGTAACTCTTGCTACATTGTTTGGATATTTCTCTTTGAGGACCCTCCTACTGTGACTGAACCATCCAGGGAAACTCGCTTCCCCGAGCTTGGATTGCTCTGTCTCCCCAAAACAAAATTCAAACATTGATTTTTAAGAGATGTTATGATCTTTAAAAGATGAATTTCTCAATCTAACATTTGTTTTACAAGGTTTTACTAACACTCCCCTTGTTCTATATATGAATATTTTTACTGGACCTTTGCTTGCAGGATTTATGGAATCCGTTGCAGGACCATCAGGGGCATTTTTAGACCAAGAAAAGGGAAAGAAATCTACCAATGCCTCAAGGGGGAAGGAAGACAAAGAAAAGATGAAATATCAATGTGAGGGAGTGGAGATCACCTCCCGAGTCACCAAAAAATGGGATAAGATTATAGATACCAACCTTGGTCACATCAACATAGATGAATTTAGACAAAGGGCCATCATCAACCACACTAAAGAGAGTACAAAAAGAATCATGAAGAGTGGTTTGGCTGAGGCGGCCGGTTTCCCACCAACTCTTATGGCTCCAAAGTAAGTAATGGCCTACAGGGAAGCTTATCAAGAGAAGAGAAAAAATATTATGGATCAGGATGGAAAAGTACTAGCCGACCTCTCTACTAAATCCATAGCACAAACATTCCACATCCACACCTTTGACCCTATGAAGCAAGCCATAATGGAATATGCAGAGAATATGTGGAAGGTGGACCCCTTAAATTTCAAGAAATTGATTAACCAATATTGGTTAAAGGACAAAAGAGGAAGCACAAACAAGGTACCCCAAGAGATGTTTAGAAGTAATTTCTATGAAGATTACCATGAATTGGTAACTTTGTTGAGAAGATTCATGGGAATCCCTACTACGACCTACTTCTTCGATTGGATATTTTACTTCATTGAAGAGATTATTAGAGGAACAACCAAGTTTGACTGGGCTTGGATGATCAATAATAACTTGCATGAGCAGTTCCTAGTGGTGAAGAAGTCTTTCCAATTCAATATGACCTCCTAGTTGGTCTACTGGTTGGCTTACACCATTCCATATAGGGGTCCTTTTGTAGCACCAAACACAACTCTGGATGAGAGCCACAAGTATATGATAGATACCCACAACTCCAATACCAAAATTTTAAGAAGGATTACTATAGGGTGAACGATGCATTCATCGGGAACATCATCATCAAAATTCTCAGAGGAGTCTTCGAGAGAAGAGTCACACATAGTGCCTATGCATTCATCTTAAGGTTCAGGTTCTTGTTTATTCAGTTCCCCAAACTTACTTATATCTGGACTGAAGGATTCAGTGAAAGGCCTTACAAGCTTCTGAGATATCCAAACAAGTGGATGATATTGTTAGAAGTGTCGAGTTAGCTGAAAAATTCCCACACTCTCCTTGCTAGTAAGCACTAGGCAGCAGTGCCATATCCTCTTACATTCAGGCAGGGATTGTACGGTCTCCTAGCTGCCCAAAGTGTTGAGTATTCTGAAATGCAGCTTCTTGAATAAAACTTGAGCCTCCACACTCGTTGGCCAAGGATGGATCCATATGGAAAATTAAAGAGATTCGTGGGGAAGGAATATGCCCACTTGCATAACATTAAAGGTTTTTTAGATAATTGTCGAGATGATAAGGAGGTACACATGAGGCATTATATGTGTATGCCATTGTACTTTGTTAAGACAATTAAGCTATTCCCAGTATCGGATCAAGATTTTGAATATGGAAGCATAGTTATAGATCTTAGGTTTGATGTTGTCGTTAACCTGACATTGCCCCTCATAGAATGGAATGAAGAAGAGGTCAACGACCTCAAAATTTTAACAAAGCCAATTGAGCAAAGGACCAGGGAATGTATTGATGCACAAATCACTCATCTAAAGCTTCAAGGAGCTGATCTAACTTATGGCGAGCTCGAGAGTGAAACCGATAGCGAGACCGCTGCTGCAATTGAAGAAGCTCCCAAGTCTCCTCCTGCCACTAGGTCCCAAAAAATAAAGGAAGTAGTAGAGAACCAAACGAAGCAAAAAGTATATCTAAGGAAGGTGTTAGAGGCTGAAACCTCAAAGAAAGCAAAGAAATCAAGCAGATTCTTTGAGATGCCCACAATTCAAAAGGATCCCCTGTACGAAGGAGAAGAAGAGGTCGAGCAACCCAAGTTACTACCTGTTGCATCTATCCTTGATTCTACCACCACCGCCACTATTATTAGTCCTCCTCAGACATCTCAGATGCTATTTGCCTCCTCCCCACCTACGATGGACATATCGGTTCACCTTGCCTTCACCTCACCTATTGCACCAATTATGGTAAGAGATTTCTCCCTGCTTTCATCCTCCTCGATGTCTCCATCAACAATAGTTCCCCTAGTTCCCACAACAACCATGCCTGTCCTCACTCTCCCAAAAGCATTTTACCAACATACACAAAACATTACTATAGAGCTTTCTAGAGTGTTGATGAATCCCATAGTGCAAGCTACTCTATCCCAAGCTGTTTCTGGTCTCCCCATCCCTCCTCCAATGGAACCACCAAAAATGGAGGCTACCATGCAAATTTTGGAAGAGATTGAGAGGCAAGAGAGGGAAGCAGCTGAAAAGGGGAAGGATGTTGAACCCAAAGATCCCTTCAAGGATGACTATCATGCATGTCCGGAATATGAACACTTGGCCATCGATGAGGTAGTGTAAGAAGGGGAGGAAGGGTTACAATCCTTAGAGGAAGAGGTAGTGAAGAACCCGATGCCAAATATGTTATAGAGTCCTCCAATTAGGAACTCAAAGAGGAGTTGTCTCAACAACTCAAGGATGTTGGAGAGGAAGCCGAGGGGTAGTCTTCCGAAGAAGAGA
This sequence comes from Sequoiadendron giganteum, assembly GCA_007115665.2. Taxonomy (NCBI): domain Eukaryota; kingdom Viridiplantae; phylum Streptophyta; class Pinopsida; order Cupressales; family Cupressaceae; genus Sequoiadendron; species Sequoiadendron giganteum. Next base: position 786,114,119 of record CM021102.1, on the reverse strand, counting down.
AGGAAATATATAAAGACAAGGAGATATCCACCGAGCCTCCATCAAAAGAACAAGATACAGGCCTTGGTCACCAAGAAGATGTACCTCATGAGAGGGAAGAAGAAGAAAAGGTGCCTGAAGGGGAGGACAACCTCAAAGAAAATATTGCTACCACTGAGTCATCGGAAGAGAAAACCACTTTTATTAGAGACTCAGATGAAGAAGAAGAAGATAAAACAGAGAAGGAGGCTTTAGATCATGAAGAATGGGAAATCCAACATGCTCAATGAGAAGAGGGTGATCATGAGTCACAAAAGGAGGGATCCCAAATTCCCGAATGGCTAGAGAAGAAACTACAAAAGAAGACCCTTGCTCCTATGGATCCCAAGGAAAGAATGGAGGCTATCTTGGCCTGAGCTCAAATAAGCACAAAGAAAGAGAAGAAGCCTAAGGTCAGTTCACATACCACGATGGATGTGTCTGGATCCTGAATAGTGCAAATTTCCACTCCGGTGATGGATAAAGAAGAGTGGGTAACCTATAACATCTCCACCATTGACCTGGGTATGACTATAAGTGAGGATAAAATTGACCAACTCTAGGGGTCTGTGGCCATGATTGTTCACCAAATGAATAAGGACCAGTCCTCCAAGGAGGAATTGAAAGCATAGGCAATAGACCTCACTTCCTATATACAACATTGGTATTCTATGGAGGAATTACCAACAACGTGATCAACCCCGCCATTGTTGCTGTCTAAGGACCACATAGAAAAACTAGAAAAAAGGAAGAGTTGGTCCAAGGCTACTAAAGATTGGCTCTAGTGAGTGATTTACAATGGAGATATGGGCATCGGCCATGTCGTCAACACAACAAACAAGCTCTGAGATCTGCAAAATCAATTAGAGGGCATCGAGAAAATTTTCCAATGCTTCACTGAGCTATATAGGATTACTTATCCTCAGCTTGAGGCAATCCTCAAAATGCTCGATAAGTTATGGGAGAAGGAGCTAGGTCTAGTCAAGAATGATCAATGGTTGGTCAGGACTTGGAAAATGAATCTGGACCAAAGGAAGGAAGTCTTGGAACAGGTACTCCGTGAAGTAGAGAATGACTTGGAATGGGTCAAGGAGCACCAAATAGATTGTGAGGAGTATCTGAAGCTCATGAATGACTATGACATCCCTCCCGCCAAGCTGGACCTCGAGAAGATATGGTTGCACTTTCATATGAAGATGCAGAATGGGACTATAGATGCATTAACACCATATTTTATGGAATTTCCTGCTAGGACCTTTGTCTGATCTAAAAAAATGGCCAAATCTATGCCCAAATGCCTGAAGAATTGGGAGCTAATTATGAGTCGGTGAAAGAAATTAATATTTCAGGTCTTTCAATCTGATATAATGGAGTGGACAAGCTTTGTACGTTAATAGGAAAATTTGTGGAGTATGCCACTATAAAGAAAAATAAAGGAAAGACTATTATTGATGATGAGTTCCTCACTATGTAGCTACAAGAAAAGAGCCATTAGTAAGAGAAAAAAGTGCTACAGTGCTGGGCACTAGAGGACTAAATAGGCTAGAGGACAAGCATTATATTTTAAATTGTAAAATATTGGGGCTAGGTGAAACCATAGTTTGTAGTGAATCTTGGCCACTCATTTTATTTCTTTGAGCACTATAAATAGGGGGTCTCCTCTCATTTTCGAGAGAGTGTTGAGTTGTTGTAAAGACATGTTGCTGAAATTCTAATAGAAACTCGTTGATTTTGGTGGATTCTTGAGTTTCATCCATTTTTCATGATTCTTCTCGTCTTAGTTGATAGATTTGAGTAGATTTACTTTGTTTTTCCATGTGTTTTACATGCTTTGGTAGATTATTAGATGGTGTTCATTGATGCTGAACAATATTGTTGTGTTGATGCCCTTCCTTGTTCACACTTTTTGTTGTTTGTTGATGATAAACAACAGTGTAAAGATAGTCTGAACATAAATTAATTGTTGCACTTAAGTTTCATCTTTTATTCATGTTCCATTGTGAATGAATGGTTGAAAATCTGCAGACCTTCAAAGATAACACTAGTTTCATGATATTGTTAGCTAATTTGGTTAAGTGGAACTTATTTTTAGGAAGGTTGTCCACTGTAGCATTCTCCATTATCATTGTTCATTAGTAGTTGCAAGTCTAGGAACTTCTTCCTCTCCCTTCCCTTTTGACCTTTATTTGAAATAGTAATTTAGGCAAAGTTTAGGCATCATTGTAAAGCCAAATCTGATGATAAAAAGTGGAGTTTAGACTGTTGTTTTGAACTTGCAGCAATTACACATCCATTTCAACACCTTGGGAAATCCATTCAAAGAACTGATTCCCCTCATACTTAGCATATGTAAGGCTGCCTTATGATTACCAACAAATCACATAAAACCAATTGAGACATTCCAAGCAAGTCATGACCTAACACCCGAGAGACCTTGGGGTGATTTCTCCAACTTAGTTGATTAAATTAACTTTCAAGAGAGGTAGCATACTTGTGTGCTGTCTATGTTGAGAAGGTGCAAAAACACCCATCAACAAAAATAGCACCAGAAGGAGGGAACGAATCATATTAATTTGGATTGAATTGGTTCAGTCTCCCTTGAAAGATTTCACAGAGTATTAATATCCACACCAAACAAAGGGGAATTCCAAGAGCTACCGCCCCTCACAATGCTAGAAGAGATAAAAGAGGGGAAGAATCCACCTCCTACACATCCAACAAGCCCACTTCACTTCCATCCTCATCCTCTCCTTCCACCCATTCACCCTCACCTTCTCCTTCACACTTGGCAGCACCTTTCTCTCCTCAACTGCTCCAAATTGTCTTTGGGGTTGCCCTCTCCCATAGCCAATATGCTACCTTCCAGTCCAATGCACCTCCCTTTTTGGGCGTTCTCCCAGCAGCTGTTGCTACCTCTTTGCAACCTCTAATTAATCTAGTGCACCCTCCTCCACCTCCTCCTCCCATGGAATGGTTGGGAAACAATCTATCTCCTTTGTCCTTTAATGTTTACCATGATATGCCAAAGAACCCAAAGGGCTTTCGCACAAATTTTAATCCTCAAGATCCATAGAGGATAGCTAAAAATCACATCAAGATCTTCCAAACAACTCCAAAAGATATGTAGATTCAACATGAAGACATGGCATGTAGGCTCTTCCCTTATTCCTTGGGGGAGGAGGCCTTCTACTAGTACATTCATTTGCCAATAGGATCCTTAACCACCTGGGATCTATTGAAGAATGCCTTCCTATAAAAATTTAAAGTCCAAGTTAGCCCTTTCGAGCTGTATCAACAGTTCATGGCCATTCAAAGGGAATTCAATGAGTTGATCAACTCTTTTAATGACAGATTTCACCAAACATATATGAGACTGCATACGCCTTATGTGGTTGACGATCCATCTGCTTGATTAGTATATTATGCAACTTTGGACAATCTCACTTCTGCCTTGGTGAAAATGATGAACCCATTGCCGACCCAGTTGGTCGAGGCCTTTGCAGAAGTAGTTAATGCCAATATACATTTGGGACAACATATTGTTGGTCTGCTATCATCTCTAGGGAAAGATGCTCACCCACATCAGATTAAATGGATTACCCAAGCTTTAGCACAATAGATTCCCTTGATGAATGAAATTCTGCAAATCGCAATGGTGCCCCACCCTAGACAACGATTGAATCGGGAACCCCCCATGCCTCAATACTTGCAGCTATAGTAGCAATAGGCTTATGCTTAGTCACTCCAAGTACTTGCTGTATACATCTAAAAATGGTCACATTAAATCAACTCTAGTAATTAATTAAATACAATTTTTTTAATTAATCTTCTAATGTCATCTACATATAAATAAATTTAATTATTTATTTATATTGTTCACTTTCACTTATTAATTATTCTAATTTAATTAAATAAATAAGTTTATTTAATTATTACCATTTTCTATCTTCCTCTTAATTAATTAAATAAATTATCATGTTACTTTAAGTTTGAATTTTTCAATTCAAATAAAAATATTCTTCTAAATTCACAATTTCTAATTCTACACTTCATATTTAATTAAATATTCTAAATATTTAATTAAACACCTTTTATCCTATTTAATTATGGAAGCTTCTAATTCATGTCAGATATAATTAATTATGGATTTATCATCAACTACCAACTAACTCCTCATAACTAAAATTACCAAATGGCTAATTTCCTTCATTTTTGAATGGAAGAGGTTGGGTAGGAGGAAACATTTCCCCTCTTTCTCTCTAGCTTCCATCTTTCTCTCCAACTTCTCGATCTTCCACCATTCATCTTACTAGGCTTGATTAAAACTATTGATCTTTGCCAACTAGGATTTTGCCTCCAAAAGTCTATAAATACAGCCTCTTTGTGCTTTGAAAAAGATCTAGAACCCAATCAAATATAACACGAGCATTATAGTTGCATTATTGATTACTTAGCAATCTTATTATCCTATATTTCTTGAGCATATCATAGCAGTTTAGTTTATCATTTTGCAATCATGGTAGATTATCTTTCATAATCCATTTTAGTTTCATATCTTAGTTTCATCATCTCATATCAATTTTATCATAGAAATGCATATTGCATATAATCTCATTCTCTAGGTTGTCATTTTGTCAAGATACTTCTTACACAATTTGAGAGAAAACAACTTACAACGAGTCCTTGGAGATAGAGGACAATGGGACGACTTGAAGAATCTGCTGTATTTAGAGTTTGCTTATCTTTAACTTAGATTTATTTAATATAATGTCGCATTGGTGTGTTTGTTTAGCTTATTAGTTTATTCCACATATTCACACACATATTTTTGGTGGCCACCATGGGGATCTTGCCTTATTTTAAATATTTTATTCCAAGTTTTATGGGAGGTTACGAACTGGACTCGCTGTTTAGCACATACGAGACCCATTTTAGCGTATCCATTGAACAATTTAGCGCATGCGAGGCCTATTTCAGTGCATTGCTGCTATGTTTTAGCGCATATCTATGTTCTTTTAGCACATAGCCACTCTATTTTAGTGCATCCTTTTTTTTCTTTTGGCACATATATGCTCTGTTTTAGCGCATTTATGTGTTCTTTAGCACATCCAAGAGATTGTAAAATTTTAATCTTGATTCTGACACGTCTGCAGACAAAGATTAATACTTTATGCATAAGGTTAAAATGAAGTAATCCTAGGGTAGAAATTCAAATTAAAATAAATCAATCCTAGGATAGTCACCAAACAATTGAAATATCTTGGATAAAATGAATCCCATGTCTTTTGTGAAGCAACATCTTCACCTAGCTTAGAAATTTTTTCATTTGGGGTTAAAATTGAACAAGATTGTTTGTTGTGGTTGTTAGGTGATAGGCCTATGCTCTCCCCTTAATTGGGTGATCAAAATTCCAAACTCATCTTTTCATTTCATATATTTTATGCTTTATTAAAACCTTTAGTAGGCTTGCTCTTGTGGGAAAAAGTACTCAATCAAGAGGAATGACCTAAGTGGGAACCCCTAAAGCCAAGGATTGTAACCCGCTATAATCAAAAGTGAGTTGTTGATAAAAATCCATTCGACAGTAGTGTGCAAGATAACCATCCCCAAATCCTTTGTTCAAAAGGTTGGGAGGTCTCCTGAGGGAGTATATCATTTGCCACACTGAACAAAAACCCTTACTATGAACCTTATTGTAGAAGCTAACTGAGTTAGTAGCAAAATATTATAATACTCACAGTGCAAGGGGAGGGAAGAATCTACCCCCAAGACACTCACCATATAATTTTCAAGGACCGTTTTCTCAAGGGATCGATAAATCTAACTTTGAGTACATGCCTGGAAAAGATAAAAACACGGGTGCCTTCTAGGGGGTGACACAGCTGTGTGAGTTGACACAATTCTAAGATGTGGGTTGTGATGATTATGATGACCTTTTTGACAAATAAGAGTGAGTCTGCTAGAAGTGTTTGTTTTGTCCAAATACTCATGGAAATTTTAGAGAACATATATTTATTGTTTAGATTTTAGGACTTTAAGAACAACTGTCTTCCTACTGCATGCCATTTTTTTCCAACATTAATTCAGATAAGATCATTCAATTCAATAAACTTTTAAAACATGTATGTTTCAACACATTGACTTGATTTTTTAGCGCATCTATTCTCTGTTCTAGCGCATCTATGCTTTGTTCTAGCGTATCTATGCTTTGTTCTAGCACATCCATGCTATGTTTTAGCACATTTATGCAAAAGTTTACCGCATACATGCAACAGTCTAGCACATTGATATGATATTTTAGTGCATCCTTGGCACAAAATATTGCATCTTTTTTCTGAGTCAAAATAGTTTTTTGATGCAATCTGCCACCAATTTTGGTCTTTTCTATGCTTAGGGTCTGGAAATCTGCAACCTCTGTTAAGAAATCCCTTGAGAAAATGATCAAGAAACCAAATAGGCCCTTTAACTACAAAAATATTTTTAAAAAAAGACGCTTTTTATACCAAAGTCTAAATTTTTTGCTTGAGCATCAAAATTTCATCCATATATATCATGACTTTGCTAGGGGATATAGTGATGATTTTTCTTTAGAGCTCTTTCAGAAAAGCATAATCATAGTAAGGGCATTCATCCCACTTTCATCCCGCAACCTGCAATTCAGTATTCCAATCATCACAATTAAGTGTTGCAATAGAGAACTTGGAAACATTAGGGTTTTGCAAATTCCTTATTTGATCAAACTAAGATCAAAACATCACAAAGTGTATCATCACATCGTTTTTTTATTTTTAGTTTAATTACCATAACATGATCATCATCCTTCAATCTAGCGAATCAAAAACAAAAAATTAAAAATTTCTTTAGTCATATCAATAGAATCCATCATTCTATTCTGACTAAGGCATCCAACAAATTGAACTCTTCCATTTGTGATAAAATTTAGTAAAAATTGTGTATAAGCATATTCCTATTGTCACAAGATCTGGAAAGCACAAAGAAGAAGATATCCATTTGGCAACATGGGTGATAGGGAAGATTATTCTTTTCATAGGTTTCGTACTGGGAATAATTCAAATGATAATGAAATAACCGAGGAATTGCTTCAAGAAGTTGAACAGGATCCACAGTTTCATACTCTCTTGGACAAGATCTTAGAGCAGAATAAAGAAAGCTAATTTCTTTTATTAGCAAACCAAGGAGCTAAATTACCCTCTGATTTTGATACGAAGAAAATTAGAGAAGATTCTGAAAGATTTGAAACCCCCTTAAATGATCTTTGTGCTCTTTCCCAACAAATAAGAGCACTAAAAGGAAAAATTAAAGAAATACAAATGGGTCCAACAAAGAAATATGTTTTGGAAGATATTTTCCCATATCCCTTCAATAGGAATCTCAACATGATTCCTTTTCCAAAACATTGTGAAATTCTGAAATTTGACAAATACAATGGGAAAATGGATCCTATTGATCATGTGAGGGAGTTTCGTAATATGAGCCTAGAGTTCTCTCATGAGGATACATACCTGATGCGATTGTTCCCATAGAGTTTAGGTGGGAAATCTATGGAGTGGATTTCTAAAATCACTGCCCCCATCAAAACGTTTGAGGAGTTAATCAATAAATTCATATCTCAATACCCCTACAATATACAAAATCACATAACCATGCTTTATTTGTACAAAGAAAAGCAAAAGACTAGGGAAGCCTTCATCATGGTTCGACAAGGATGGAGAAGGTTATTTGTAAGATATTCTCATCTAGTTCTTGAAAAGGAAAGGATGGAAATCTTTATTGATAGTCTAAATCAAGATATGAGTTATAGGCTCAACCTTCATTGTCCTCAATCATTTGAGAAATTGATTGAAAACGCGATCACTATCAAAGGAGCCCTGGTCAAGAGAGGAGTCCTAAAGTTTGACAAAGATAGTCCAAATTTGTATAATCACAACAACAAAAACAATGATAAATCAAGATTTTAGACTAGAAATAAGAATGTTGTAAATGATGGCATGGTAGATACCAACAATGTAAAAGAAAAGCCAACCATTCTCAATCTATCAAGTATTCAGTGAAACATCAACAATCTTGGAAATTCAACTTACTAAGGCAATAACAATTCCAATCAGGGAAACAACACCAATCAAGGAAATATGGCCAATAATTGTGGTAATTTCTATAATAATCTCGGTAGAAATCAAAATTCAAATCTTCCCATAACACAATTTTTTTCAAATCGATGGAGTTTTACTCCATTGGGCTAGTCTCTTGAATCAATTCTCAAAGAGATTTTGAATCAAAATGCCACTACGTTGCTGCCATAGAGAGATTATGAGCTGGGAGTTAAACCACCATCATGGAATGACTCTTTTTATTGTGATTACCATAGATGCAAAGGTCATAGGATGAATAATTGCCAAGGTTTGAAAAATTTGGTCTTAGATTTGATCGACAACCGCAACATAATAGTTGAGGGACATCATTCCAATGAAGATCATTAGGCATTTAAGGACCCTCTTCCCAATTATCAAAAAGGGAAATCTTTCGATGACAAAGGAAAAAATGTAAATTATGTCTATGACACCATAATCAATCATATCTACATAGATGACCAACAAGTTAACATCATCAAGGTCAAAGGAAAGTAGGAGTATCAAAAAGTTAATGCAACAATGAGGGGACATGCTAAAATTGTTTTAAAAGGAAGGTCATCCAAATCAACTATCCCTCCTCCAAGGTAGTACAATTTAGTCAATCAATTACAAAAAACATCGGCTCAAATTTCTATCTTGGAGCTTCTTAAAATATCACCAACACATAAGAACATTCTGGAGAAGGCTCTCGTTGACACAATCGTATCCCCTGATTTGGATATCAAAAAATTTCAAGCCATGGTGGGACACTTGTCCTCATCGACATGCCTATCCTTTTCTGAGAAATATGATGCGTCTATGATGCATCCCCATAACTCATCAATTTTTCTAGAAGTCATGGTTCATAAAACCCTAATCACACATGTCTTAATAGATTGGGGAACCGGTGTAAATATTTATACTTTAAAATTGGTCCTTGCCTTAAGGTATTCTAAAGAGTCTATTGATCGGAGGAGAAAAATAACAATTAAAGCATATGATGATGAGGAACAAGCTTCTAAGGGCCTCATCATGCTACCTATCAGAGTGAGACTTGTTGTAAACAACACTTTTTATCAAGTTTTGGATCGAGACTTATCTTATAAAATACTTTTGGTTCATTCATGGATCCATGAGATGAAAGCGGTACCATCAACGTACCATCAATGTCTAAAATTGCCATATGACGGATAGGAAATAACCATACGAGCAAATCATAGCAGCAGTCAGATTTTATTTAACCTTAGAGAAACCTAGGATAATTTTGTCTAGCATAATAGATAGGCTCTTGCTATTTATGCTTCAAAACACAATGATCAAACAAGGGAGTTGATAAAAGGCTTCGACACAAAGCTGCAATTAAAGGATAATGGGGTGGGAGAATATTCCTTTTGTCTCTCTAACCTACTCATTTCTCCAAGGTCACATGGTCAGCCTATAGTATCCACACAACAAGCTGTAATGGCTTCCACATTAGGAGCATAAGCTTTAGTCCCCATCACCATGTTTGATGGGAAATTCATCAAGGCTAACACTCAAGAAAGTGAAGAAGATAAAACTATTCTCAATTGGCTTTATAGAAATGAGGATGAATCTATTCAACCTATCAAATTGCCTACTGAGCAATATGGGAAAAGCTATACAATAATGTAAAGAATGGGTTATGAAGGGACTAGCCCCATAGGAAAAAAAAAGAAGGAATTGTGGAACCCATTCAACCAGAAACAACGCATCCAAAAGATAAAACCAGACTTAGGTATGGTGAAGATGCAAATGAAGGTGTCCAAAAGAAATCCCATGAAGAGATAACTGAGACAATTCTTAGATTAGAAGACAACTTTGACACCAATTCAAATTAGTATGAATGGGCTACCATTTATAATGATGAATTTTGGAGAGACAAACAGGTGGATGTTATACAAAAATATACACCCATGCTCAATGATGCGGTACAAACTGAAACTACAAGCAAACTTCCTGCAACATCAACACCTTCTCATTTTTCTCACCAACAAAACATCTCCATCACTCCTGACCGCTCCTGATCAAGACAAAACACATCACTGTCACGCTTTTGGATCTTGCAGAGGATACACACAGGATTCTGCATGTCCTAAAATGGGTTTCTAAGCTCCTACTGATCGCTCCTCATCGCTACAGACCAAGACATATGGTAACACCTCTAACTCTATCTCATTGTTTAACATGACCTTGCGGGTCTTCCACGACATGGGATGGAAACTTTATCACCACCACAGTGGTCGCAACTGAGCATGAAAAGAGTGAGTGGTATACTATATCAGTAGGACATTGACAAGTCATGAGCTCAATGACACTTTCATGGAAAAGGCTTGTTTAGCAGTAGTGTTTGCTTCCCAAAAGTTGCAGCACTATATGTTAGCTCATACAATCAAAATTGTGGCTAAAATTGATCCCTTAAAGTATCTTTTGAGCAAAGGAACCTTAATTGGTAAGTTAGCTAAATGGGTAATGAACCTAAGTGAGTTTGACATTCACTATGTGGATCGAAAGGTCATGAAAGGATAGGTCATACAAGATCAACTGGATGAAGCACCTTTACAAACAAATCATCTAATGCATATCGAATTTCCTGATGCAGATGTTTTCATGACAATGACCAAACAGTCATGTACACTATATTTTGAAGGGTCCTATACACAACATGGCTCGGGGGTAGGAATTATTTTTGTCACACCTCAGGGACATACCATTCCAAAGTCTTATTGGTTGATGTTTCCTTGCACCAATAACATAGCCGAATATGAAGAAATGCTTATTGGAATGAGAATAACATTGGATTGGAAGATCACAGAGCTACAAGTTTATGGTGATTCACAATTTGCCATTAATCAAATAAATGATGACTATCAGACTAAAAATGACAAGATGATGCCTTATAAAAACATGGTTGATGATTTCAAGAAGTATTTTGTTGAGATTAAGTTCATGCAAATTTTGTAGATTGAAAACAAAGCTATAGATGCCATGGATACAATTGCATCACTTTTGTAATTATCAGAAAACCAAGCTTGATATGAATTCCTAGTGGAACAATTGTTTTCCCCTGCCTATGACAATCCTAAGACCCAAATCATCTATCACCTCGTTGGTTCTGATTCCTCTTTATACGGCCAAATCTATACCTATTTGAAAGATACTATCTTACCCCCAGATTTGTCACAAAATCAGAAAAAGGAACTTTATACACCAATCTTCTCGCCATACCCTACTCATTGACACCCTATATCGATGCGGTCTTGATGGTACCGTACTTAGATGTCTTGAATGCGATGAATCTGAAAAGTCCTTACAAGAGGTTCATGGTGGTATTTATGGGACTCATTCAAGTGGACTAGCCTTAGCTAAGAAACTTGTAAGAATGGGTTATTATTGGCCAACCATGAAAAAGGAATCCTTCACCTTTGTAAATAAATGTTTGAAATGTCAGATTCATGGAAACCTCATTCACACTCCTGCTCAAGAGATACAATGCTTCACTACCACATTGGCCTTTCTCTCAGTAGGGACTAGATTTGGTTGGAAAAATCCACCCCTCTTCATCAAATGGACATAAGTTTATAATCACAACCACTAAATATTTTAACAAGTGGATTGAAGTTGTTCCATTGACAATAGTAACCGGCAAACAAATTTCATCTTTCATCTTGAATTATATCATATGTCGGTATGGAATTATCAGCTCCATTATCACAGATAATGGAAGACCTTTCAAGAATCAGGATGTTGACGAACTTTGTGAAATATTTCATATCCAACACAAGTTCTCTACACCTTATTATCCACAGGGAAATGGCCAACAAAAAAATTCAAACAAGACAATTCTGGAGATCCTGAAGAAGATGATAAATGATGTTGATCGTGATTGGCATGCCCAGTTAAATCCAGCTTTGTGGGAGTATAGAACCAGCATTCACACACCAATAGGGGCCACCCCATACGCCTTGGTCTATGGAGAAAAATCAATCTTGCCACTAGAATTTGATATTCCCTCACTTCGAGTCTCACTGAAGGGACTCATAATTGATGAGGATTATAGAGTTTCCAGATTGCAAGAATTGGAGCTACGTGATGAGAGATGAAAAAGTGTAGCCAATCACTTGAAGGGTTATCAATAAGTCATGTCTCATAACAAAAATCACAGAGTCAAGCCACGAACATTTCAAGTGGGTGACTTGTTACTAAAGGAAAATCCCCACAGCCAATAAGATTGTGAGAAGAAAGAAAAGTTTGAGCCCAATTGGCTGGGTCCATTCATCATCATTACAACATATGGTTTGATAGAATATCAACTATCTACACCAAAAGGGCACGTATTTGAAGATCCAATCAACAACATCCATCTGAAGAAGTTCTATGTTTAGAAAATAGAAAAACAACACAAAAAGTCTTGAGAAAATACAAAAAAAACATAAAAAATTCATGAAAAAATCCATAAAAATAAGAAAATGTCTTGGAAAAATGTTTGCCTTGATGAAAACCTTGAAAACATTTGTTGTGGTGACAAAAAAAGAAAAGAAGAGAAAAAAAAGAAAAAAAGAAAAAGAAAATAAAATCATTGCCTTGATGAAAACCTGGCAAACAGGCATCTTGGTAACAACTAAAAAAAACACAAAATCTGAAAAAGTGCAATAAAAAAAATTTGTGAAAACTTGGAAAATAGGCGCTATTTGTGATTTGGTTGGCTCTTCCATCTTGTATCAGCATCAAATCCATCACTTGCCATCATATTTGCATCATGTGCACAACATTTCCTAGAGACAACAAGGATTTCATCATGGCTTGATGATCATTATTTATATTCCAAGCAGTAGGTTGTGTCTAATCGGGGGTCAAAGTCCAACTCGTTGGGGGAAATCAACTTTTGAGCAGACAAATAACAACATGCATCAACTATCCAAATATCAGATCAACATCGAATATCCAATCAAGCCTGGTCAAAACAACTATGAGACATGTCGCAAAATGAAACTGAATAAAATGATTGGAACACTTAAAGCATAAATTGAACTTTTGTTTTGAAATTTTATGACATCATATCTCTGGAGTGACTCAATGATGTACTGAACTAGAGTCACAAGGAAGGAGTATGATTTTTCTTTGTTTGTTGTCTATAAGTTAATCATTGTTATTGTGCAAATTTTTCACGAGACATGGTTTTCAAAAGAATCATTGACGACATTTCGGGATTTGCATAGGAAAATGATTAGCTTATGTTTGTTTACGTAAGCAATATTTAGGTCATCTCGGTTCTATTATACCTCGATGATTGTATTAACTTGCTATATCAAACATCATGAAAGTTGTATTTAGGACATTATCAGGGTAGATCTAACCTATGATGCTTGTACTAACTTCCAACATATCAAAAATCTCAATGATGATAAACAAGCATAAAGTTGATTCACATAGATTGCATTCATTTTGCAATTGTATGGTAGATTTTTGGAGGTTTGCGAAGATATATATCTTTTGAAGCAAAGATTGAGTACACTTAGAAATTGGCGAAAATCATTTTCACATCATCTTCATATTCATATCATATCATTATCATTATCATTATCAATTTCATGTCATTTTCACATCTTTTCATTTTCATCATCAATATCATTTTCACCATTAGTTTGATATCATTTTCACATATTATCATTTCATATCATTTTCATTATCATTATCATTTAGTTTCATATCATTTTCGATACCATTTTCATATCATTTTCATATCATTATCATTTTATCATTTTCATATTTATCATTCATTTTCATATCATTCTCGATATCATTTTCATGTCATTTTTATCATTCATTTCATTTTACTTATCATTTTTGCATTATCGTTTGCATTTGCATGTCATCATTTTCACACTCATATTGTTATCAATATCTTTTCACATCATTTTCATGTCCATTACCATTGAAATTTTCATATCATTATCATCTCATCATTTCATTTGACATATCATATCATCCATATTATATTTTCACATATTTTATCACTCAATCATTATTGCATTATCATTTATCAATTCAACTTATTCATCTCATTTCCATTCATTATCATTTTTGAAACATCCACACAATTGCATCATCATATATAACCATACATTGGAAAAGAATAAAATGAATCCATTGCATTCATTTCACAAATAAATATTTGCATCCATAATCAATACATCATAAAACATCATAAAAATCATTCACATCAACCATCATAACATATTATGCATATTCATCAATCATAAACCATATAAAGTTTATAAACATCATCACCATCACATAATAAGATAGCTTCATGAAGAAAAGATCATTATCCATAAAAATGCATCATCATGAAATTATCATAAGCAGCATGGCATATAGAAATAGAAATGAATCCATCATAGCATAATATAAGACACATGTGTATCAAGATCACCGCTGCATATCATATAAATCTCATCAAATAAATTTACAAATGTACAATGATATCAAATGTCCAGAGAGATACATAAAATGTGACAAAAATGATGTATACAGAGTCATCAATGAGGAGCATCAGAGTGGGGACCATGGCTACTGATGCCTCCGAAAGTAGTGGGTCTAGCTGGATCTCGGCCATTGCTACCACCTATCTCTCATCTACTTGGCTGTCCCACACTCTTGGTGGCAATGACCGTGAGAGTGAGTGCGAGATTTGGTGCCCAACTATGTGTAGGCTATCCTCTGCTCAGGGGGTATCGCCTCATAATATCTCATCCTATAGTACTCAGCCTCCCGAGCAATCTCCAATCCCTCTACAACAACCTCGCCGATAGAGGTGACCTCTACAGATCTCAACAACATCTCTGCTATGCCCTCTACCTACTGGAAGCATTGTCTCAAACTATCTCGCTCACTGATCAACTAAGCTACATGTGGGTATGGCGGTGGTGGCTATGCCATATGCTCCTATAACTATGAGATAGTAACCTGGGCCTGTGCTAATTGGCTCTGGAGAGCCTATATTGTGTCTACAATGAATCAATATGACCTCGCTGCTCTTGGGATGGAGCCCTGATAGTAATGAGTGGTGAACCCATAGCTAGCTGCTCCACTATCCTCACTATCCTTGGTCTAGTCCTAATCGAAACATAAAAGATGGGTCTCCCCCTATCACCTCCGTCATCCCCATCATCATCCTCACCCTCATCCCTATCAATATCCATATCATCACCACCACCAACATACTCTCCTCCTCCGATGCGATGCTCTACCTATGGCTGTGGTTGTGGCTATCTCTATGCACACTGTAGTGCTGGTCCATCTAGTAGTGGGGCAAGCTCATCAGGACTCATCAATCTTGGGAATGGATGTGTGAGAGTATACTGCATACTCCTCTGTCATATGAGAATCTAAGATATCTGGCCAATAGTCCCAAAAATATTACTGTAAACCAAGAAACTCTTCCCTGGCTGCCTCATAGGGAATGAAGGGGTCCCACTCCACGACATCATCTCTCCACCTCGCTTAATGGGCCATGCCCTACGAAATAGCCTATACCTTGTCAAACTATCTCAAAACCCGCATAACCAAAAATATTTCAATAATGAATGGGGTCCTCCCAATCATGAATCTGGATATGTCGCGATAGGGCAGCTCAATATCATCCTCATCCTAGGCCTAACAATTGACATATGGCCTCCAAATCACAGTGTCCATGTTATCTAATACTCTTCACTAGTACTCCAACTTTCCCAACTTAGGTTGGACAAGTGGACCTGTGTATTCATAAACATAGGGATGGCTAATGGGATGATCTCTCCCTGCAAAGGGGCAGGTGATAACAATATGCTCCCATGCCCAAATATATAAGAGTGTAACCCCATAAGATATAATCTTCCCACCTGTATATACCACCTGATGCAAATCATGGTATAGGTGGGCTAACATGCATGAACCCCATGCATACTTGGTCTGATGTAGGATCATGTCCTCTAGAACTCAACCCCAACCAATAGACAATCCCTTCGACTTGTGATCAAGAAACAAGAAGCCACCAATGAAACCAACCAAAATTGAAGGGAGTGGGGCATAACCTTCAACCATCTCTCTCCATGGGATCCCGGATCCTGAAACACTCTCCATAAAGAATCAATCCCACCAATCTCCTTATGGTCATAGACCACAATCTCACCAACTACTGAGATCCCTAGTATCCTATATACATCCTTAGGTATGAGTGTAATCTCTCCAGTGGGCAAGTGAAAGGTGTTATGCTCACTGTGCCACCACTCGGCTAAAGCTTTCAACAGTGCCCTGTTGATCCTATACTATGGGATCCTAAGAAATGAACCCAAACCACATCTGGAAATAACTCCAATCTCCTGCTGAGATAATCTAGGGATCATCTCCCAGGTCTAGGGAAATCTCTCTCTAATCTGCAAGATCTTAATATCCTCCTATGCATCATATAAATATCAAGTCAATTGGGTCACATCATCAGAAAAGTACATCAATCTATCAAGCAATCAGGTAAAGTCAACATCATCCAAGCAGATCATCATTACTATTTGTTTTTCATCCCAGAAAGAAAATTTATCAGAATCAACATCATCAAATCAATCATCTTACTATTTGCTTTTCATTTCAACATGAGACCAAATTTATCAAATCATCATCAAAATAAGATCAATTATCCTTGATTCTAATCAATTCTATCAAATTAGTTGGATAATATAGCAACAAACATTAGTAAATCACAAATTCCTCTTCAAACAATCAAAAATAGGAAAATTTTATGGATGTGCTAAAATAGACAATCAATGCGCCAAAACAGAAAATGCGCTAGTTTATCCATGGATGCTCTAAAGAAGAGGGTCAATGCACTATTTTGACATATGCGCTACTCTACCGAACCAATGTGCTGAACTATCAATCAAACACGCTAGTTCAGTCTATGCACTAAAGCCCTAAACGTATGTGCTAATCTATCATCCTATGTGCGATACCTAACCTATGTGCTACTTTATCAAACATATGTGCTAAATCAGCCTATGGGCTACTCTATCAATATTATGCGCTAATTGAGGGCTCGCATGTGCTAAAACAGGAAATCGAAATTCAAAAATTTCAAAAACCATGCGAAATTCAAGCAAAAATTCACAAAGTTGGTTTCAAGATCTTACCGGAGGTCGATATGAAGCTGGTCTCTAATGCAGTCACACCCGCTTGAATCTGTACCGCTCGTAATGGATCACCATCTTGTTTCTAATCTTTTAGAGCTTTGTTTTCACCAAACTATAACTGTTCAAATGATAAGGACTTTTACCTTTTTCCACCTTTTAAGGGGGTAAATAGGGTAATATTCTTTTTATTTTTCACCATGTTGAGCGCTATTTTGAGAGATAAATCAGTAAATCTACATAAAATCATTCAAAATCTTTGAATCATCATCAAAATCATCAAACCATGTGATTTATCTCCCGAGGGGGCATATAGCATCATCAGTCAATTTTTCAAAGTTAGGGGAAAATTTTTCGTTATCTAAATATTTCTTTGAAGCAATGCGTAAAACACATCACTTCAAAGATAGGAAAAATGTATACATCTAAAAATAGTCACATTAAATCAATTCTGGTAATTAATTAAATACTAATTATTTAATTAGTCTTCTAATCTCATCAACATATAAATAAATTTAATTATTTATTTATATTGTTCACTTTCACTTTCTAATTCTTCTAAGTTAATTAAATAAATAAGTTTATTTAATTATTACCATTTTCTATCTTCCTCTTAATTAATTAAATAAATTTTATAATTTATTAAACTAATTATCATGTTACTTTAAGTTTGAATTTTTAAATTCAAATAAGAATATTCTTCTAAATTCACTATTTCTAATTCTTCACTTCATATTTAATTAAACACATTTTATCCTCTTTTCACACATAATCAAATATTTAACTATTTAATTATGGATGTTTCTAAATTCATGTCACATATAATTAAATAATTTAATTATGGATTTATCCTCAACTACCAACTAACTCCTCATAACTAAAATTTTCAAATGACTAATTTCCTTCATTTTTGAATGGAAGAGGTTGTGTAGGAGGAAACATTTCCCCTCTTTCTCTCTAGCTTCCATCTTTCTCTCCAACTTCTTGATCTTCCACCATTCATCTTACCAGGCTTGATTTCAACCGTCGATCTTTGTCAGCTAGGATTTTGCCTCCAAAAGTCTATAAATATAGCCTCTTTGTGCTTTCAAAAAGATCTAGAACCCAATTGAATATAGTGTGAGCATTATAATTGCATTATTGAGTACATATAAATTTTATTATCCTAGATTTATTGAGCATAGCATAGTAGTTTAGTTTATCATTTTGCAATCATGGTAGATTATCTTTCATAATCCATTTTAGTTTCATATCTTAGTTTCATCATCTCATATCAATTTTATCATAGAAATACATATTGCATAAAATATCATTCTCTAGGTTTTCATTTTGTCAAGCTACTACTTACACAATTTGAGAGCAAACAACTTACAATGAATCCTTGGAGATAGAGGACAATGGGACAAATTTGAAGAATCTACTGTGTTTAGAGTTTGCTTATTTTTAACTTAGATTTCTTTAATATAATGTCACATTGGTGTGTTTGTTTAGCTTATTAGTTTATTCCACATATTTACACACACACTTGGATACCTTCAAAGTTTCAAATTTTTTCCCATTCAATAGAACCAATCAACAATACAACTGGTCTTCATCCAAAATTCAGCTTCACAACCAAACAATGTTGAAAAGGACCAAATAGATGAGCTGACTGAAATGATTACAAAGTTGTCAACTGAAATGACACACTTAAGGAATCAGAACAACCAACTACAGGCTTCCCAAAGAAGCATCCAAGCTAACCTCAATCATGATAGTCGCAACAACTGTGATATCAGTACTTCTTCCAGCTAGAGTTACGAAAGAAATCAAAGTTCAGGGAAAAACTTTGATAGAAGGCCTTCTCAGAGACAAAATAGAATGTGGAACATGAGACCAAACAATGGTGGCATTCCCACACCTCTTGACTAGCCAAGCAATAGTGACAAGACCACAAGCAGGGTATATTTGGTCAAGGCTACATTATTCGGTTGGTGTTGCATTCACAAGGCAAGTCGACATTATGAGTTGGATTATCCAGAGTTCCAAACAACTGCCAAGATTTTCTAGATATAAGTCTAGAATGTCGTTGATAGTTTGGGATTAAGGGACATTGTTCCGTCTGAACCATATGACTCCTTGGTGTTGGTGGTCAACCAAGATCCTTTTCCAAAAGGTGAGAGCAACGTACTTGAGAAGGAGATTGCTTCCCCAAACAATGACAAAGAAAAAAAGGTAAGTGCCGAAAGCCCCTTGTCTAAGCTCTTCAATTCAGTAGATAATGGTCTAGTAGATGAGGAAGAGCCTAGAGAGGATGAAGTACAAATGTTAAATCAAAGGGCAACCCATATGATTTAAGGAATAGACAATTAGGTGGCCCTTTGACAACCTCCACTCTACCTAAACACTTTAGCACTCCTCTCAACTTGAATACTAGTAATAACCTAGGCTACCCTCATGTACCCACTCGGTACATCAACAAGAATAGGCAGTAGGGTCAAAACAAAAACCAGTTTGTTGGCTTCTCCCAAAGCACCCCCTTAGAAGCTGAAATTGAACAAATGGGGGAATACTTAGTAGAGGAATTTAAGAAGGTCAAATTGAGTTTGTCTAGCTTCGAGTTACTCAAAGTCCCGATAGTTAGGAATGCCTTTTTTAGGATGATCGATGGGAATCCTTCATCCAAATCATCCTAGGAAGCACCCTCCAAAAGGTCTCCTTTGATGATTTCCAAAACGAGCCTATCGTCCGACAAATCTTCAGCAAGAGGGTAGACCTGCCTTCAAATTAACAAGGAAAAAAACAAACTGCCAAAGAACTGGATCAAGCCCAGACCCAAAAAAAGGGCAATGATAAAGATAAGGGGAAACTAGCACAAGTTGACATTTCAGGAGGGCTATTTCAAGGAAAGCTGGAGACTCCTTTTCTTACCACCATTAGGATATTTCAGAAAAATATGCATAACAATTTGCTTGATTTGGGAGCCTCTTCCAACGTCTTGCCCTTGGTAGTTTGTGAATATTTGGGAATAGTTCCAACTCCCTCCTGATGTTAGGTGACACAACTAGATAAGATGAAGATCAACATAGCTGGTGAAATTAACAAAATACCTATGCAGATTGTTGCTGATCCGAGGATACACCAAACAATTGACATTGAAGTTGTTGATATCCCTAACACTTATGGCATCATTTAAGGAAGGGATTTCACATGGGCATTGAATGGATATGCTTCCAATTATTACTCTCACCTGTGGTTGCCATGGAAAGGGCTGCCAAATCAGATCTATATAGTTTAGGAATCACACATGAAATTTATGATTACATAGTACAACAACATGAATGAGGTGATATTTGTTGAAGTGGACCTAGGGAATTACTACCTCGTGGCATATCCAGATGAATAAGAGTGCTATGAAGAAGAGGTGACTGAAGAGGTCCTTCTTGTACAATGCAGTCTATCCATCAACTTGGCCCATATGCCCTAGAGCACAAAGATATTGATTGAGTCAAATGATGAAGACTCCTACAAAGATGGTAGTCTTGGACTACTGGAAGGCTTCCAAGATTTCAAGGAGAAATGTGTGCAAGAGCAGCTTAGTCTGGATGCAAGAATGGATTTTTAGGAACTCCTGTTGCCCAGTTGGTGTAGGGTACACAATGTTGCACACTCTGAATTCAAATGTTGCTTGTGCCAAACAACAATTGAGCATATCAAAGGACAGGTTGCCCCAAAAGGGAAACCTCAAGTGGTAAAACCAGATCAAGGCCATGCTGAACCCACACAACCATCCAAAGCTATTGAAGTGAATGTGCCGCGAGATAAAAAATAAAAATTTATGGATTCCCAAGCTGGGGATTCTTCCAAGTTTTGGATGTTGTATTTTGATGGATCTAAGTCCAAGCAAGGAGCTAGATCTGGCTTTGAATTTATTATCCCAAAGGGTAAGTCATACTCTGCTACTAATAGAATTCTATTCTATTGTAAAAATAATGTAGTGGAGTATGAGGCTTTAGTTCTTGGTTTCCTAATAGCCTAAATAAAAAAGGGTTATTATATTACAAGTCTTTTGTGACTCAGAGTTAGTCATGAAACAAGTAAGAAAGCTTTATTCTTGCTATGATAGAAGGCTAAATAATTATAGGAATAGGTTATGGGATCTCTTAGAAAGCCTAGATGCATTTAATATTTAGCTGATCCCTCACTCCCAAAATCATGTCGCTAATACCTTAGCTAAAGCAGCTAGCACCCTCCAACCTCTATCATTGTTTGGCCTCAAAAGGTTCATTGTTGAGTTCACTACCACCCCATCTATGCCAGACAATGTTTCCAAATTTCAAGTGTTCAATGATGATAAACACATCTTGGATTTCATCACCAACTTAGATGTATTTGCAACTCAGATAATTGATGAGATTGAGCCCGAAGAGTCCGAGTTAGACATAGAGGGTATCATTAACCTCAAGACCAATACTATTCCTAGGTGTATGGTCCAAGTTGAGTGGATATTTGACTTGGATCTGTGAACCCCAATCCTATACATGCACGAATACAAGAAGAAAACACATTGGTAAGATCATATGCAAGATAAAACAAGGATTCCCCATGAAATCCATCTACAATGCTTAATAATAGGAAAAACAAAGAACAAACATGAAAAGATAAATGAAATCCTAATTAAGCAATGTAAACTCTTGATCCCATGGGGGAGTTGGTGCCAATTGGTGTGTCGAAATTGGCCCTTTCCCAACTCCTTTGTAAGCTTTGTGAAAATTTATGGATGATTGAAGCTCCTTGATGAGATTTTGGCATAACCTTGCTATGAATTCATGTAAATGATGAACACTTTCCATGAAGTATACACAATTAGCTCTCAATGTGAAGAGAGTAACTTTGCTCAAATTGTAGATGATCGAACGAGAGGAAGAGTATCTCATTTATAGATTTCCAAATTGGAAAAGAGAGTGAAATTGAGCAATGTGGGATCATTCAACATCCAATGCCCAAGTGCCACTTGTCAAGATATGAATGGATGATGGTTCTGCAGATTTTGATCAAACTGCTAATAAATGATATTAGGTGGAATTTAAAAATAGTGAAATGACATGTGAGAGGGCAAAAAGAATGAAGTTAATGCCACTTGGCTCAATGCACAAGGAAATGTAAGAGGAGTAAATGCTTTTTTTGAAGGACAAATCCACTTGTATTTGAATTCAAATTTGAACAAATATTCCTCCTTTATTCCATTATGAGAGAAAATAGTCAATTTAATAAATAAAAGTAATTGATTTATTGTGCAAGTTGCATTCTCTAGAGAATGTGACATGGATTAAGATTAAATTAATCAAAGTTTAATTAATTTAATGGGGAATTAGGAGATTTGACAATTTAGACTTAAATTTATGAATTGACTTAAATCAAATTGAGAGGAAGGGTTTAATTAAATAAATATTTTGATTTATTTAACTAAAGGGGATAATGTTAGGTTAAATCAAATAAGGTTTAATTTATTCAATTTAATAAGAGGACTTTAGAGATTTAATTTAAACAAAATGAATTATTTAAATCAACATAGATAGAGGATTAATTGAATTAAATCGATTAATTTAATCAACAAGGGAGAAAGACCTAATTAAAGAAATAATGATTTATCTAATTAAGAGATGAAAAGTGTTGATAAGATTAGAGTATGATTCAAGAAGAAGCAATGTTAGAAATCAAGATCAATTGTCTTGGTTAATTTTCCATGTCTACAGGATCAAATCAAAGATCCGGATCAACAAGCAAAGAAGAACTCTATTAACAATTAGTGTGATGCCCATAACCTTGGAACAACCGAGGAAGTTAAGAATGTGTTCATCGGTAAGGTTTACACACTAGAAAAGAAGAAAGGGATCATTGATGCTTTGTGAAAGTATCATGATGTAGTTGCTTGGCGTTACGAGGATTTGAAGACATATGAAACATCGATCATCACACACACCATTCCACTTAAGCTAGACGTAAGACCGTTTCGACAATGACAACGCCTTGTTAATGCCTTATTGGAACCCATTATTTACAAAGAAGTAAAAAAGTTGTTGTTCGCAAGAATCATATTTCCAATTAGACACTCCACATGGCTGGTGAATCTTGTTTCATTCAGGAAGAATAATGGTGAAATCAGATTGTGCGTAGATTTTTGAACTTGAATAGAGCTTTGAAGAAAAAAAACTCCCAAGGCCTTCATTAGATGAGGTACTTCAGATATTGAATGGTTTATCAAATGATTTCCTTCTTGGTCAAATACTTAGGATATAACCAGGTGATGGTATAGTATGAATATAGACATAAAAAAACATTCACCACCAAATGGGGAACCTTTTCATATAAGAGAATGTTGTTCAGGCTAATTAACAGAGGTGCCACCTTCCAACGTGCAATGGAAATTGCCTTCAAGGACATAATTGGTAAGTGAATTATCATCTATATGGATGACCTTATGGTGTTCTCAAAGAAAAGGGGAGACCACGTCTCTGATCTATGCAAAGTCTTTCAGAGATGTAGAGAGTTTGGAATTTCTTTGAATCCAAAGAAGTGCATCTTCGGGGTTACCAAAGGCAAGTTTCTAGGGAATGTCCTCTCAAATAAAGGGATATCCATAGACCCTAAACAAATCCAGGCCATAATGAAGATTCATTTGCTAGGTAGCAAGAAAGAATTGAAATCTTTCTTTGGGACGATAAATTTCATCAAGAAATTCATTACAGGTTTTGTTGAAATAGTCAAGCTGCTTAATGCCATGCTGAAGAAATATACCAAAGTTGAATGGACACTAGTGGCAAAGCAATCACTGAAGCACCTATGTTGGTTAGTCTTGATTATCTGAAGCAATTCTATATTTACTCATTTTCTTTGGACCATTTATGTGCCATCTTATTGACTCAAAAGGATGATGAAGGAAGCGAGCAACCAATCGCCTTCATGAATGCTACATTGAAGGATGATTAGATTAGGTACCATAATTTGGAAAAGTAGGCATATGATTTGGTTAGAGGAGTCAAGAAATTCCACCACTACATCTTGCGGAATAAGGTGTTTTCCATAGTGCCTGACCCGGTGGTAAAGACGTTACTGATGCAAAATGAGCTAGGAGAAAGGAGAGAAAAATGAGTCACCGTGCTGCAAGAATATGACATGGAGATTTAGCCCATGAAATTAGTAAGAGGGTAGCCCCTTACCCAAAAGATAGCTAAAAAAATAATTGAAGCAAACCCTGAGATTACTGTCTAGCAGTAGCAACTTGAAGATGTCTCCCCTAGAGAATGGTATGATGTCATCATCTACTATCTGCTGCATAAAAAGTGCCTACCTCGCTTGGAGGGAGTCCAAAAGTGTGCCCTTAGACTAAAGAGTAGTAGCTATATGCTGCAAGGTTTTATACTATATAAGAAAAATCATGAAGCGATCTACCTTAGATGCCTAAGCAAGGAAAAAGAAATGCGGGTAATGAGAGAATTCCATTATAAATTCGAGACAGGTCATGGATCCGGTCCTTCAACCACTCATCAAATCTTGTGAGCTGGGTACTATTGGTCGATGGTGTTCAAAGAAACACATCATCATGTTCGAACCTGCCATGGCTGCCAGACCATTGCTATCGAAGAAAGAAATATTGCTCTTTTGCTCCAACCAGTCTTGGAGGTAAGATTGTTTGCCTAGTGGGGCCTCAATTTCATTGGTCCCATAAGCCTGCCCTCCTTTGCAGGCCATAGGTACATTCTAACCACCTCTAATTATTATACTAGATGAACTGAAGTAATTGCATGTAGGTAATGTACCATAAAGGTAGTTACTAATTTTCTTGAAAGTTTTATTCTGAATCATTTTGGTTGCCATATGTTCTTGTTTGTGATAATGGCCCCGCCTTTTCCTCGCTAAAATTTCTAGCTAGGATTTTGACTATGGCATTGCTCTCAAATTTTCATCTAATTACTACCCTCAAGGCAATGGCCTAGATGAATCCACAAACAAGAACCTGATCACCGTGATTAAAAAGTTGCTTGATAAGATCCCCAAAGATTGGCACACTCAGTTGCATTTTTCCCTTTGGGTAGATCACACCTGCCATAAGGCTTCCTTGGGTAATTCCCCATTCAACCTAGTCTATGGAATGGAGCCCATCTTTCCCATCCACCTAAATATTCCCACCCTCCAATTTATCAACACTTATTATGAGGAAGGAGACCACTTAGAAACCTGCCTAGCTAAATTGTTACATTTGGAAGAAGTTCATGATAGAGCACTTAAAATTTTTGCCAAACATCAGGGCATAGTCAAAAGGTGTTTTGATTGTCAAGCCAAAGTTAAGGCCTTTAGAATCACTAATTTGGTCCTATGTTGGGACAAGACCCATGGAAAGAAAGGGGGACATGAAAAATTTGACAAGCTTTGGCTTGGCCCCTTTCAGATTTCAAAGATTTTAGGAGATAATGCCTTTTTCCTCAAAACATTTACTAGAAAGGATGTCTCATTGCCGATCAATGGGAAAAATCTCAAGCATTATTTCCTTGCTTGAGCTTTCAAAGCTTTCCTTTGTAAATAATTGTATATAGGGTAGTTCAAGTTTCCTTATGTTTTTCTTTGCTTTTTCCCGTTTCCCAACTATTTTATCTTGATAAGCGTCCTTGTTCTTACTGCGGTGACCGTGCTGGGTCTGACGAATGGTTTACTTCGCTACCTGATCTTTGTGTTCCTTGGATAAATATTCACTCCCAAATATTGGTCTTTGATCGCCTCCATGAAATTGGTTTCCTTACTTGAACTTTGAATTGACCTAGGAAGGGACCCTTGTTTGAATATTTTTGCACTTGTCTCGGTCCGTGCATGAAAATACACTTTAATTGTTCCAAGGGAGCTTTATAGTAGTTGTGAAGAGGGCTACGGCAAGTGAAAAATATCAAGTCTATTCCAGTAACCACTGTAATTCCAAACGCTCCATGAGTTTCAGTGCTTACGCAGTTGGGCAAGAAAGAAGAAAGTACCAAAGTGAAAATATTGAGAAAAGAAAAGCAAGAAAAGTCAAAATATGCAACTATGTGGGTGTGTGAATAACTCTATCGAGGATATGGATGCCCGACTGGAAATAGAGCAATGTTTGTGGAATCACAACAATAACTCCATCAGGGATATGGACACCTGACCGATAATAGAGCAATGTCCAAGTTAGTTTTTGGGTTAGGCAACCTATGTAGCTTGCCTTTGCCTTACTAGCGTCTTTTTTTATGATATTAAAGGGAAGGGAATGAATCCACTATGCAAACACTTCCAAGATATTCTTGCATATTGATTCAACTGAGGATCCTAAACCCCTTCGACCTCCTAGTACATCTATGGAAATTGGCTTTTGGTCTACGAAACTAGAGATGTTGGGTTTGGAATGAACATTTATCCTTGGAATGCTCAGGAGTGTTCCCCAACAGAGTGGCCATTTGTTGTGCCTATAGCACACACGCCCCGTTCCAAATGAGGACTCTCTCTTTTGTATCTTTGTCGGGTCGCTTTTACTTTCGTCTCATTTTGCGTGCCCCCTATTTTTTGAGTCCTAACTAGTCAATAGGTCTTAAGGTTATCATCTTGAGTTGACCAAGTTTCACTGCCCTTGAAATTTTAGGTCTTTGGCCTTCGCAGATTCCCCTTGGCAATTTGCCTTGAGTCCCTTAAACTGCCATCTTTTTCTCCTTGCGGGTCCACCCACGTGGGCTGCCATTGGCAGAATTTCATCCCTTGATAACTGTTTGTGCGATGGTCGAGTTAGTCTAGGCATCTGCCCTATGGGTCTCATGACCTCCTTTGTCCATTTCCTTGGTCGTTTTTCAAATGGTGAATGCTTGGCTATTGCCCACCTTGTGGGCTCCGCTATTCTCGCCATTGACTATTTTGAAAGATGCACCCACCAACTGCGCTTGCCATCATACTGGAGTTTAATGTCGATATTTAATGCACAATTTTCTATTAATAGGAAAAAAGGAGCTATCATTTTAGTCGACATTGTCTCTGCATTTGTTAGTGCGCCTCTTGCTTTCATCGCCTTTGTGCCCGTGAGATCTCGTCACTGTTCGATCATTGTTGCCATCTGATTCTTAACGACTTCTTGCGGATTGTTGAGGTAGGGTTTCCTTCGTCAACCAGTTATATGTTTTTTGTTGAAATTTTACAAAATCTTGAAATCTTAGAAAGGGAAACTGTGAAATTAGCTAGAACATGAAGTTTCGCACAAAACCCATAACATAGAAATTGAAAAACCTTCAAAAATTGGCTACTTTTGGCCACATAGAACTTCATGTCATGGCCATCATTCTTAACCATGGCCATCGAGCTCTAGCAGATTACAAAACTTTCACCGCCATTTCGTCAACTTTTCAAACTTTTAACCGTGGCCATCACAATCGATGAACCTATGTATGCAGATGGATGCCACCCTCTCACCATTGCCATTAAATTAGCAAAAATCTTAACTTGCAGGCACCCTGAAAGTTCTACAGATCCACATGTGCAGGGTTTCGCTTGCAGTTCACTCTCTACATTCAATGTTCCAAATGGTTGTTTCATTGCAACCTTCTATCTGGTGGGCTCCGCGAGGCCCTTCTCCGATGCCACCCAACTGAAAATGAAACACTTAACGAAAAACTAAAAACTTTCGGTCGTTAACCATTGCAAGTCCATTTTTTTGAATCACTTAGTGTCGTTAGCCCTTTACCTTGCCACCGATTTGAATGACCATCATCTACCACCTTCCCAATTCATGAACCTCATTGAACCTTTCGCTGTCAAGGAAACCTTCATGTTGTCCAGTGTTTATGGGTTGTCTCCTATGTATCGTTGTTTGTTGTTCATCGTTGTTGACAATGAGAAAGCTTGCCCTTCCACCTGCTTGGTGGGTCTCATGTCCATCCTCGATGTCCTAGCCTCTTCCCTCCAAAAGTCACTAAGTATTGACCCTTTGTAGGCCACTGTATATGGGTCGCCCCATGTTCTTCGCTCTTTCTTGATGGTTGACTACCCCCATCCATCCCCTTTGTGGAGTCTGCGTTGCCTACTTCCTTTCGGTCTTTTTCATGCAAAAATCACTAAGTAAAATACATCCGTCGATCACAGTCCCGTTTTGACCATTGCATGATCATCATGTCAAATGGTTGTGCTTAAGCTACCTCTCGCCCTGTGGGGTCTAACCTATTTGCAACCATTTGGCTTTCCTAAAGTAAATGATGCTTGTCGATGACTCTCGCGGGCCCGATAGTGCAGACCGTCACCTGCAGGCCACCATCTCACCTTTTCCATTCCAGAGTGACCACCACGTAGTTGCCTCCCATGAGTTCCTACTTGCGCTGTTTGAAAACTTGAATCTTAAAAGGGGGGTTTCGATGACCATCCTCCCTACCTACGAATCCCGCTTTGTGGGACTCTGTCTCCAAGTCTTTGCCATGCCAGAGCCATTTCCAAATGATAGACCTTCAAATGGCCGAGACACTACTTGCCTCCACATCTCCTAGACCCGCATGCCACGACAATCAAACTACTACCCCAAGGACCTCAAAAACGACTAGATCTGCTTACTCAAAATACTTAACACCCAATGGGTCCCATATTTGTGCAAAAATATCAATGCGGGTGGCCGACTATGGGTCATCATACCACCTTCGTTGGCCTCTCACTGCCTCCTCCAAAACAACTGCCATCCTAGGGAAACCCGCATCATTGGGCCCTCATTACTCTGTCTCCCTCAAAGAAAAGGCAAAAAATGATTTTTAAGAGATGTTATGATCTTTAAAAGATTAATTTCTCAATCTAACATCTATTTTGCAGGGTTTTACTAACTCTCTCCTTGTTCTATAAATGAATATGCTTACTACGCCTTTGCTTGCAAGATTTATGGAATTAGCTATAGGACCATCAAGGGCGTTCATAGAGCAATAAAAGGGAAATAAATCTACCAAGGCCCCAAGGGGAAAGGAGGACAAAGATGAGATGAAATATCAATTTCAGGTAGTGGAGGTCACCTCCCGGGTCACCACAAAATGGGATAAGATTACAGATACCAACCTTGGGCACATCAACATAGATGAATTTAGACAAAGGGTCATTGTCAACCCCACTACAAATACTAGAAAAATAATCAGGAAGAGTGGTTTGGCCAAGGAAACCAATTTCCCACTAGCTCTTGTGGCTCTAGAGTTGGTAATCGTCTGCAGGGAAGCTTATCAAGAGAACAAAAAAAAGATTATGGATTGGGATGGAAAAGTACTAGCTGACCTCTTTGCTAAATCTATAGCACAAACATTCTACATCCCCACCTTTGACCCTATGGAGCAAGCCACAATGGAATATGTAGAGAACATGTGGAAGGTGGAACTCTTCAAGTGCAAGACTTTGATTAACCAATATTGGTTAAAGGAAAAAAGGGGCAGCGCAAACAAGGTGCCCCAAGAGTTGTTTAGAAGTGATTTCTATGAAGATTACCATGATTTGGTAACTTTTCTAAGTAGAGTCATGGGAATCCCTATTTCTCCCTACTTCTTCGATTGGATGTTTTAATTCATTGAATAGATTATCAGAGGAACAACCAAATTCGACTGGGGTTGGATGATCAACAAGAACTTGCATGAGCAGTTCCCGGAGGTGAAGAAGTCTCGCCAATTATATATGACCTCATTTGGTCTACCTATTGGCTAAAACCATTCCATGGTCTATTTGTAGCACCAAACACATCTCCAAGATGAGAGCCAAAAGTATATGACAGATACCCACAACTCTAGTACCGCAACTTTAAGAAGGACTATTGTAGGGTGAACGATGCATTCATTGAGCACATCATTAGACTTCTCAGAGGAGACTTCAAGAGAAGAGTCACACACAGGGCCCGTGCATTTTACACTAGGTTCAGGTTCTTTTTTATGTAGTTCCCCAAATTTAGTTATATTCAAACTGAAGGCTTTAGTGAAAGGCCTTAAAAATTGGCTAGGTATCCAAATGACCAGATGATATTGTTAGAATTGTCGAGGCAGCTACGAAATTCCCACACTCTCTTTAGTAGTAAGAACCAGGCAGTGGTGCCATATCCTCTTACATTCGTGTAGGGATTGTACGCTCTCTCGGCTGCCCAAAGTGTTGAGTATTCTGAAAAGGAGCTTGTTGAATACAACCTAAGCCTCCACACTCCTCAACCAAGGATGGATTCATGTGGAAAATTAAAGAGATTCATGGGGAATGAATATGCCCACTTGGATAACATTGAATATTTTTGGGCTAATTTCTGAGATGATAAGGAGGTACACATGAGGCATTATATGCGTATGACAACCTACTTTATTAAGACAATTAAGCTATTTCCGGTATCAGATCAGGTTGTTGAGGATGAAAGCATCATTATAGATTTGAGGTTTGATGTTGTCGCTAACCTGCCATTGCCCCTCAAAGACTAGAATAAAGAAGAGGTAAATGACCTTGACATTCTAACAAATCCAATTGAGCACATGATGAAGCAATGGATTGATGTGAAAATTTCTCAATTAAAGCTTCAAGAAGGTAATGTAACTTACAATGAGCTCGAAGATGAGCTCGAGAGTGAAACTGATAGCGGGAAGGCTACAACAACTGAAGAAGCTCCCAAGTCTCCTCTAAGCACCAATTCCCAAAAAAGAAAGGAAGT
Organism: Sequoiadendron giganteum; assembly: GCA_007115665.2. Classification (NCBI taxonomy): domain Eukaryota; kingdom Viridiplantae; phylum Streptophyta; class Pinopsida; order Cupressales; family Cupressaceae; genus Sequoiadendron; species Sequoiadendron giganteum. The sequence continues at coordinate 786,083,127 of CM021102.1, read as the reverse complement.
AGTAGAATGCCAACCGAAGCACAAATTATATCCAAGGAAGGCGTTAGAGGTTGAAACCTCAAAGAAAGCCAAGAAATCAGGTGAATTCTCAGAGATTCCCACAATTCAAGAGGATCCCATGCACAAAGGAGAAGAAGAGGAAGAGGCTGAGAAACCCAAGTCACCACCTACTGCCTCTATCCTTGCTGCTACCACCACTGCCACTGCTATTAATCCTCCTCCGACATCTTCGATGCTAGTTGCCTCCTCCAAGACTGCATTGGACATCTTGGTTCACCTTGCCTCCAGCTCATGTGTTGCATCAATTATGGTAATATATTTCTCCTCTGCAACAACCTCACAACTTTCATCCTCCTCGATGTCTCCATCAATGGTAGTTCCCCTAGTTCCCACAAAAACCATGCCTGTCCTCACTCTCCCAAAATAATTTTCTAGACATATGCAAAACATTCCTATGAAGCTTTCTGGAGTGTTGATAAATCCATGAGTGCAAGCTGCTCTAGCCCAAGGCATTGTCAGTCTCCTTGTCCCTCCTCCAACAAGACCACCCAAAATGGAGGCTACCATGCAAATTTATGAAAAGCTTGAGGCAAGAGAGGGAAGCAATTGAAAAGGGGAAGGATTCTGAACCCGAAGATCCCTTCAAGGATGACTATCATTTGCATCTAGAATATGAACACTTGGCCATCAATGAGGTTGTGAATGAAGGGGAGGAAGGGTCACAATCCTCAGAGGAAGACGTCGAAGACACCGATGTCAAATATGTTATAGAGTCCTTCGACTAGAAACTTGAAGAGGAGTTGTCTCAAAACCTAAAGGATGTTGGGGAGGAAGCCGAGGGGCAGTCTTCCAAAGAAGAGAATGAAACAGATAAAAACAAGGAGATATATTTTGAGCCTCCATGAAAATAACAAGATACAAGCCTTGGCTACCAAGAAGAAGTGCCTCCTGAGAAGGAAGAAGAAGAAAAGAAAGGAAATGAAACTAAAGAAGACAAGGTGCCTGAAGGGGAAGACAACCTCAAAGAAAATATTGCTACCACTAAGTTACAAGAAGAGAAAGTCATTTTTATTAGACTCGGATGATGAAGAAGAAGAGAAAGAAGAGAAGGAGGCTTTAGATCATGAAGAATGAGAAATCCAACATGCTCAACGAGAAAAGGGTGGTCATGAGTCACCAAAGGAGGGATCCCAAATGCCCGAATGGCTGGAGAAGCAGCTACAAACAAAAACCCACTCTCCTATGGGTCCCAAGGAAAGACTAAAGGTTATCCTAGCCTGAGCTCAAAATAAGCACAAAGAAAGAGAAGAAGCCTAAGGACATATCATATACCATCATGGATGCATTAGGATCCTAAACAGTGCAAATTGCCACTCTGGTGATGGATAAAGAAGAGGGGGTAACCTATAACATATCCACCATTGGCTTGGGTACGAATAGAAGGGAGTAGAAGCCATGGCCATGATTGTTCACCAAATGAATAAGGAATAGTCCTCCAAGGAAGAATTGAAAGCATAGGTGGCAGATCTCACTACCTATATACAACAATAGTCTTCTATGGAGGAATTACCAACAATGTCATTAGCCTTGCCACTGTTGCTGTCCAATGACCACATAGACAAATTGGAAAAAAGGAAGAGTTGCTCCAGGGATACTGAATATTGGCTCCGATGAGTGATTTACAATGGATATATGGGCATTGGCCATGCTGTTTGCATAGCAAACAAGTTCTGAGATGTGCAAAAGAAACTAGAGGGCATCTAGAAAATATAACAATGCTTCACCAAGCTATATAAGATTACTTATCCTAAGCTCGAGGCTATCCTCAAAATGCTCGATAATTCATAGGAGAAGGATCTAGGTCTGGTCAAGAATGATCAATGATTGGTCGAGACTTGGAAAATGATTCTTGGCCATAGGAAGGAAGTCTTGGAATAGGTACTCCGCAAAGTAGATCTTGACCTATAATGGGTCAAGGAGCACCAGATGGATTGTGAGGAGTACTTGAAGCTCATGACTGACTATGACATGCCGCTCATCGAGCTAGACCCCGAGAAAATAAGGCCACACTTTCATAATAAGATGGAGAACAAGACTACAAATGCATTAACACAAGATTTTATGGAATTTTCTGCTAGGGCCTTCATCTGATCTGAACAAATGGCTAAAGCTATGCCCAAATTCCTGAAGAATTTGGAGCCAAGTACAAGTTAGTCAAAGAAATTAACATTTCAGGTCCTTCAATCTGATATAATGGAGTGGGACAAGCTCCAGATGTTAATAGGAAAATTCGTGGAGTATGCCACTATAAAGAAAAATGAAGGAAAGCATGTTATTGACGATGAGTTCCTTACTGTGTAGCTGCAGTAAAAGAGCCATCAACAAGAGACAAAAGTGATACAATGCTGGGCACTAGAGGATAAAATAGGCTAGAGGACAAGCAATGTATTTTCAATTGTAAAATATTAGGGGTAGGTGAAACCCTAGTTGTAGTGAATCTTGGCCACATAATGAGATTAAATCTTGGCCACTCATTTTTCTTTTTGAGCACTATAAATAGGGGATCTCCTCTCATTTTTAAGAGTGAGTTGAGTTTTTGTAAAGACATGCTGCTAAAATTCTAATAGAAATTCATTGATTTTGGTGGATTCTTGAGTTCCATCCATGTTTCATGATTCTTCTCGTCTTAGTTGATAGATTTGAGTAGATTTACTTTGTTGTTCCATGTGTTTTACATGCTTTGATAGATTAGTAGATGATGTTCATTGATACTGAAGAATATTGTTATTTTGATGCCCTTCCTTGTTCATGATTTTTTCTGTTTGTTGATGATAAATAATAGTGTAAAGCTAGTCTGAACATAAATTAATTGTTGCACTTAAGTTTCATCTTTTATTCATGTTGCATTGTGAATGAATGGTTGAAAATATGCAAACCTTAGAAGATAACACTAGTTTCATGATACTATTAGCCAATTTGGTTAAGTGGAAATTATTTTGAGGAAGGTTATCTATTGTAGCATTCTCTATTATCACTGTTCATTGGTAGTTGCAGGTCTAGGAACTTCTTCCTCTCCCTTCCCTTTTGACATTTCTTTGAAATAGTAATTTAGCAAAGTTCAAGCATCATTGTAAAGACAAATCTAATGATAAAAGGTGGAGTTTAGACTGTTGTTTTGAACTTGCAGCAGTTGCACATCCATTTCAACACCTTAGGAACTCACTACTATATTTGACTACAAATTCTGACGAATGTTTGCTGACATATCGACAAAATATTGTAGACTTACCAATGCAACACTGATTTAAATTTCGTCGCTTTAATGACCAATTTTTATACGTTGAAACCATGACCCAACATCATCGGTTAGTGCCATGGAAAATTTTTATGGTGTCCTTCACAAAATCAATGTAACTTCATCCATCTATCGACGCAAAAAATCACAAAACGTTGTAGATCGTCCATTTGACATTGTCAAAAAAACACCAAACATTCATCCATTTTCCGATGAGGTGGAGAAAATGTCGTTGCCATTATGACGAAAACTACATCACATGTACATAAACCTTGTCACAATTTTTTGTGGTTCATCGGGCTATGTTCATCAAAATTGTGATGAAACCCTCCAGTTTTTTAATTTTTTTATTGAAAAGTGCATTACCTTATTGAGCTTCTCTTTGTTTCGAGAATAGTTTAATATTATCTACTTAATAGGGCCAACCACATGATGGTGGAATCTCATTTGGCCCCTCGCCCCCCCCCTCACATCACTCTCAATTTCCCATACCCGATCATATAACATTCATTCATTAAGATATTCACATTCATTCACTAACATATAACATTCATTCTTTCATTCTTTACATATTATAAAAAATATGGTTGTCAAAAATATCAATTTTTATCATTCATTAACATATTATCAAAAATATGGTTGTCATAATATGATTATAATCACTTTTTTTTTGTTTCTTTTTTGCAGCTAAAAAAATAAGTGGAGTATTGTTTTCTAAATCATCTTTCTCCCCTTCAGTTGCTCTACCCTCTGCTCGTGATCTTAATGTATGCCTATTCATGTACTCATGATGTGGAGGCCACTGCAAGGGGGGGTCTGCTGCAATAACAAAGACATGTTAAATTGATATGTTTTATTATTATTGTTACAAGTTTTTGATTAATTAAAAGAACATTAGAGTGGTGGTCTTTACCTGATGGGGCCACATCATGTTCTTGATCTTATCTTATAGGCTCATGCTCAACATGTTGAAAAACTTCTAAATCCTTCAGAGCTGAAACACGAAGGCTACATTAATTAATACACCAATTGCAATGAAATATTTTTAAAAGAACATTAGAGTGGTCCTCTTTACCTGATGGGGCCACATCATGTTCCTGCTCTTGTCTAGCCTGATCATGCTCAACATGTTGATCACGTTCTACATGCTCTAAGGTTGAAACAAGAAAGGTTACATTAATTAATACACCAATTTTAATTAAAGATGTTTAATTGTATTAATCCATACTATTTTTTGTATAGCACATGAATACATCTAGTACCGGGATGCACACCATGACCTTCATCTACAGTTTGTGCTCCACCCTCACCAGGCTGCATTCCAATGTCATGTGCAGTATTATCATTGCTAGCCTGTTTTAAAAAAATAAGCACATAATTACTTTATGGTGGAAATTAATATTGAATATATTGCACAAGTATTCAATTTTAAATAAACTTCATTGAGTTTATTTACCTACATGTTGGATGCAGTGGAAGATTGTGTTTTCCTAGTCAAGAGTCTTAGGCATTCAGCCATGGTTCCATAGCCTTGCTAGAAGAAAATCTTCAGGTCCTCTTCTATGGGCACTATGTTGAATTCAGAGCCTTGCAATTTTGCATAAGATCATGAATTTTGCTTCTATGGTGTGATAAAACCAAAATTGTTTGCAATTTATTATTTGGATGCAATATTTCATTTATTGATACTTACAATTTGTGTGGCTAATTTCAAATAACCACCAGAGCCAAGTTTGTGCTACCCGTGTTTTTCTAGTCTTGCCTTTGATGTTTCAGGCAACCTATGAAAAGTTTGAAATACATTAGATTATGTAAAAAGAAAGAGTAATGAGTATACAATTACATTGTTGATAGTATCACATACCTTCCTTGGCTTGGTGGCATCTTTCCTTTTTTTATTTTCAGCCTTCTCCTTTCCATCTAACACTAGGTCCTTCCACTCCCTCTCCAGAATCATGGGGGGAAGCTCATACTTTTTGTTCTTCTCTAAATGTGACCTATGTTGGTCCCTCACATACTTTAGATAGGTACCAACTTTCTTAAGGACCTTGGTTCGGTTGAATGTGTTATTACTGAACAACACAACTAAATGGTTAATGAGCTCATATTTTAAATCTTGATTTTGGGCATTCCACCATGTACGTATGGTGGGCCTGAAGATCTCCAATGTAATATGATTTAGATTTTTATAAAAAAAATCATTTCCTACAAAATGATCATGGAATCATTAGTCTAAAAAGAGTGATCAATAAGTAAATTTCAATCAAATTATATATAATAATAATTAAAATATTTTAAAGTACCTGGGACCTTCTCTATCTTTATGGGAATGAAATCATCGATCACCACAAATGTGACCGGAAATGTTCTCATACTAGTAATATAGGAAGCTTAGGGAAATGTTGCTAAAACATCACCAATACTAGTGGCCTTTGCATTCCCAGGTACATATCCTGGCTACATGTTCTGGCATGTGTTCGCTGCTAGAGGGTGCACTACTCGATCCCTACATGCTATGTGTTACCGACATTTTAGTTGAAAATATAGGCATCGATGATGGGGCCAAATGATGTGGTGTATGCATAGGAAGATCAAAATTGACACTTGTACTAACCCCTACTGCTTGGGTAGCACCTGTAGTACCCTGATCATGGCCAACAACATCATGAGGATGCAAAAATCCTATAAAAACAAGACATATTTGAGTTCATGACATAAAAGAGTATAAAATATAAAACTATGAATGAAATTATATTATAATTAAAGATCTCATGACAACTTACTTGTAAGTTTATTGCTCTCTCAGTCAATATTTTAACCATTTCTTTTATCTCATCTATTTGAGGCACTAGGAATAACAATTGAAGGATTTATTCATTGCATTTTTTTTGGTCTTCCTTATCATATGCAGAGGGTTTGTAGAATATGTGATGTCATCATTGCATAATAGTGACTACACCTCCCTCTGGAGGCTCTCCTCTACTACTGGTGCCTTTCCTCGATCATTTGATTGTGACAAGAATATTAAAAACATTATTGAAATTAACCCAATAAACTTATGAAAAAAACATAATAATAAAACATTTTTCTCGTATCTAATTTGTTGAATTACAATGAGGTAAACATGGTAGGTAGAAGCCCCTAAAGATGCATCGCGATGTGTGCTTTGGGTCGGAGCCTTCGCCCTATGATCAATGTTCCGCTGTGACAAAAATTAAATATAAAAAAACATTACCGAAATGAAACCAATAGACTTACGAAAAAAAACATAATAATAAAATGGTATATTGGAGTCATTAATTGGAGGTTGGGTAAAATGGTATATAGTACATACCACCCCCATATTAACTATGTTTGTATCTATTTGATTCAAATTGAAATTGATTAGCAACTCTTCCCCTGCAATTATTGATTTTATCGCACATACGAATACATGGTTTCCCTCGTGCACCTCGAATATGCAATTGGATTGCTTATTTGTTGACCCAGGTCATGTACTATTTATAAACCCTACAATATTCCCTAATTATTTTGGCCTTCCTTCAATGTACATAGCCACTCCTTTATTTTGATCCTTATCTTTTAGCTGTATATAATTTGTTGGCAGTGCATACCTTCGCATACTTCGTGTATATTGAACCAAATGCATCTAATCTTTGTAACTATAATTTGGTCCGACATACTCCACCAATTCAGTAACTTCTTCATAACAGAACTTTATGTCTTCCATGCAAAAGAGGCCCAAACCATGTAATGACGATGGTGCTATGCGATATATTCTCTTGTTGACATAAAAATCAATGTTTATTGGAGGAATTTCCTTGGGTACCCATTGTTTTTGTATATGTTTCTACCTCAAGGGAACCTTGATGTCACCTATGCTCTCATCATCATAAGAACATGACCACCCTTCAACAAGAAAAAATTCCAGGCGTTTATGAAATTTTCTTCTAATTTTTTGACCTCTAGTTGATCTCCCTCTTTTAGACCTACTACATGTCTTGCTTTCCTCTTCTCTTCCTAAATTTCCTTCGCTCGAGGAGGAAAAATCCAAAAAATACTTATTTGGTGGTACCTACACTCATAAGGATGTTGGATGAAGTTCTTTCATGGTGATGTGATCCCAAGGTATGGGGTTGGAGGATTAAAAACAAAGGTTGTCACTACTAGTCAAATGCATGTGGAAGTAACAATAATTGTGAATGTATCAATACACCTTTTAAGGGTCTGATGATTAGAGATCACTTGGTAAGCATGAGAATTTTGTACGATCACCAACCTTGTGTTTTGAAGCCTTGGTTATTGGGAACATCTAGAGGAGTCATTGTATTGTATCTTGGAGGTTGATTGGGTTAGTTGGTGGAAGGTTGCTATTAATTTTTGTACCTGTCTATGAAATTTTTTGGACCACCTTCCTCAAAGACAATAGTCCCTCTGAGGTAGTAATGGTGTTTGGTTAGTTAGTCTATAAATTTTTTGGACCACCTTTGATGTGAAATAGCCCCTCATGCAACCATCCTTTCAGTCTATTTCTAAATGGACATACCCCTTGCCTTTACTGATTAAGCTCTACAAGTTATTACCCCTATGGTTTTTTGGGTCCCCCAAATAAAATAATAAAAGATTGGCCCTACTCAAAAGAACCCCAAAATTTATCAGAGTTTCTTTCTTTCTTAAGAATCTAGTTAAAGAGGCTAATTGGGTCCCTCCCTATCCAACATTCCTTCACCATTTTCCAGACAACAACAACATCTTTGAACCATTTATACTCTTCTGGAACTTGAAAAAAAAATTCCACTTTCATTAGTGTTCTCTTTCGATCTTTCCCTATTGCTGGAATATGTGCTATTCTTTTGGAGGTTTGGTTGAGTCAGTGAAATATTTGAAAGTTTTTAATGGCTCCTTGTCTTTTTTTCATCTCTTGTACCGGTGCAAGAGAACCTTGGCATAATTAGGCTTCTATGAAGCAATTTTTTGAAATTTGATTCAATGTTATTGTTCCTACTTTGTAAATCATGTTATTCTAGTCATGTTTCATATATTTGAGGTCATTTGGTGTTTATTAAGTCCAAAAGTGCAAAAATGAAAACAATGTAAAAAGTTGTCAACTTAATCAAAAAGGCAATATTAAGAGATGAAGAGTCATTAGGGTTGGTTAGAGGCAGTTAGAAAGCTAAAAGTCAGTCTTTTTTCCTTTAAAAAGGCTCTTGTATGTTTTAGAAATTTAGGGGTGGATGAATAAAGAATAATTTCAAGGAAAATATTTGATTTTTAATCATTTTTCTTCAAAAATCTTGCATTTCGAGGCATTGTACGAAACTGTACAACCTTGAAGGCATGGTAGCATGGTTGGATATGGTAATAATCTCAATCACCTTCCTATTACATCAAAGTTCATGAATATGTTTTAGATCTGCAAGGAGGTCATTGAAAAGTGTGGATAGACTTGTGTAATAGTGCTTAGATTGTGAATGAAGCCCTGACAAATAGGTTGGCAGACTTACAAGCGTTGCAAATAGGGTATGAAGGAACCGGTGACAGTAAGAACTTTAAAGGATTTTGATGATTAAGTGTGATTTATTGGTTGTTTTGGTTAAGAGATTACCAAGGTAGAATTTGATCTCATTTGATATAAGGTTTGGTGTAAGCATGAAGTTAAAAAGTCCATTGCTTTGACTGATTTGTGTAATAATAGCCTTGTTTTGGAGACTAAAATGAAAGTAGAGTATATGATTTTGTTAAATTTTCAAGAATAAAGGATGGGAGATGGTTTACATTTGTTTGAAGTGAAATGGAATGGAAATTGTGTGGTCTATATTAGCCTAAATACTATTTTGGTTCACATTACTTTATGTTGAGTTGAAATTGTGAAGTTTAGGTAAACCATAAAGAGAGTTAATGGTAAAATGAAAGGGTAGACTAGGTACAAATTTTTTTTATCAAGATGAAGTTGACTAAGGTGTTTGAAGTTCTGGTAATGGTTTGGAACTCTACAAAAAAAGTTGAGTGTTTGTGTTGAGTTTTATGAAGGGAAATATAGTTGAATAAGTGTGTCAAAAGAAGGAAAGTTCAATATTGTTTGAGACATGTCAAATGAGATTGTTTGAGTTTGTTTCCTTCCTCCGACTCTACATCATGCACTTCTATACATTCTCTTATGGACATGCACTAGGAATTTTTCATTGCACTCACAAACCATGTATTGTTTTCAATCCCTTTGATCATTTGTGGACCTCAATATGTAAATTTATTTCATCAAAGTTTAGAAATTTGAACCCTAGTGAACTTCGTGTGCTATTATGTGATGGGAATTATTTCAATCTTATAGTAGAAAAAATATGCTAAGACAGATACAAAAAATGTAGTTCACAGGCCAAAAATGGAAACCCAACTGATTGAACATCTCAAAGCTTGGTTTTTCAAACTAACCAAACACTAGTACTAGGTAGTACTTGGGTTTTTCAATGGGACATTGGCTCGAATTGACCAAAATATAGCATGCAACACCTTGATGGGAAAAAATAGTCTCTAAATCACTGTACTTGCAACAAGATTTCTAAATGTGTGGGAAAAATCACTTACATTCATTGTCCCTTGATCAATTTTTCCTTTCTGAGTGCCCTCACCTCTCACTCTAGCTTTCCTCCTACCAAATGGTTCCTAGTATTCCTCCTTGACTCAATGTCCTTGCAACACTCATCTAGTGAAGTTTCACAACTCTCCACTCAGGGGTTGGATGTAGTGGTTCTTGGTACAACTCTCTAGTTAGGGTCTTGGTGCAGTATGCTATGTTGTGCTCTTGCTCACAGGGCCAAAATTCAAAATATATAGTTTATATATATGCTATGTCAAAATATAGTTTATATATATGCTATGTCAACATATAGTTTATTTTATTTTCTACAAAATATAATTTTTGTATGGTGGCTTGCTGAGCTTATATAGTTGGTTTTCTCTTTTTTTTTATAATTTTTGATGATTTATTTCCTATGACATGATTGAATATTACCTACAGTCCTAGTGATTGTTAAAAAGGCTCATGATATGTGATGTTTAATCATGATGAATGTCTAATAATCAATGATTGAAATACTACTTGATTAAAGACTGAGCTATCTAATATTTTTTCATTTAAACATCATGGAAGAAATGCTTGCAATCAATGTCTTATTAATGTATCCTACAAGGTTTATTTTCCTAGTTTGTTTTGGTCCTATTCTTGTTATGAATTTTTTTTTTTACATTGGTCTATTATAGTAATGGGGAGCATATCTAGTGAATCGATTCTTTCAGTCTCTTTGATTCTTATCCTTGTGCATAACGAGTTTTCTTATATCCTATTATTCATTGATTGTTGGTTTAAAACACTCATTACAACTAACATGGATATGGATTATGATGTGGGTGTGAGAAGGGATTGTTGAATATGAAGGAATGGTTTAGGAAAGTAATCCTTAATCCAAATGAGGCATTTTATTGTCATGGAATGTGTTAAGAGACTTTAAAATTAATATATTCAATCTAGTTAATATTGATACATCTAAAGCATGCCAAAGGCACGTTGAAGATATTCTATGACATAAAGAAGATTGTTAAGGTGATGTCAAGTCTTGATCCTTTAGGGTAGGAAAACATAGATGCATTGGTACAAAAGGTTCCATTCAACTTGGAGGAAATGGATAATTACCTAATGGGCTAATGAGAGATTGGACCAAGTTTATTTTATGATACAAATAGCTTGGGAAAATGGACAATGAAATGGTTAAGTATGGGAAATTATAGAGATAAATATAACACCAAGGGAAGAACACTAGAACTAATTTTAGCACTATGGATTAATCCAAGACTCAAAATTCCACTAAGAGGCATCCCTTACCTCTTAAATTAATTCCATTGGTGGGTTTATCCTCCAATATAGTGCCATTGGTAAGCTTATCATGTGAACTTACGCTATAAGTACAATTACCATACACTTTCATAACATGCATGTGTGGTTTCAAAAGTTTTATACGTTATTGTGAATTTTAAAGAAAGGCATGTTTTGACTTTTGTAATAGCTATTAGGGGTTAATTTGACTTGGTTTTAGCATTAGAGTGACAAACCTTGTGGTTTAGTTTCCATAAACAAAATATACTCATTTTTTAGCTTCCTATTATCATCTTTATATTCAATGAGATTTTTAAAGATCATCTAAATATTCATTGCTAATGAAAATGAACAAAATGATGTGTAATAGATCCAAGGTGAGGCTCATAGAGCCTCATCTTTTTAAACCATTAACGAAAGAAATGCTAAGAACTATATATGAAAGAGAGGAAGAATAAGGCAACTTGTATTATTAAGAAGGACGAGATGCCTTTATATAGCATGACCTCATGTTTGAGTCTCAAAACCCTCCCATATCGTCAATGCATGTATCTAGGCTAACCATGTCAAGTTTCACTCCATACAAGCACAAATTGAAAACATTTCAACATTTGCCCCATTCACATGTCACTATGCGGGGTCAACATGAGGAAACACTAATTTTTTGGTAATGAAATAACCAAAGATAGGATCAAATAATATCTAATCATAAATAGTCATAAAGTAATTAGGATTTGATCATATGAAAATTTCTAGGAGAGCTACAATAGTTGTAACATCAAGAATTAACAACATTAAAAAGTACATGAATCAATTATGTAATGGCATAAAAATTAAAAACATCAAGAATTAATTATGTAACTATATCAGTCAAATATAATTCCATCAAGAAATTAATATCAAATAGATAATATAATCGCATAACTCATACATTTCAACGCCATTGATATTCTTCTTCATCCAACTCTTTGTCTGTATCATCCAATCCGGATTCGATATTGTAAGGATTGGTCATATCATCATCATCATCATTGATATCAGTTTCGATAATTTCATCATCCACATAGATATCATCTTCATGAACATTAAATCCTCCATCATCATGATCTAGTTCCTCTTCTATGACATCTTCGTCAGGCACATCCTGATCATTATCTACATCATCTTCTAGTTCTTCGGTATCTTCTTCTTCCACCACATTATACTTTACCGGACTTCCTCTTGGATCATGTCTCACAAAAAATTACCAACCCGGTTTACTTGGAACCTCTGAGTAAAAAGCATACTCACATTGGCTTGGAAGAACATAGGGCTCATTTCTAGCTCACTCGATCGACCTTGTATTAACCATGGTAAATCCATTATCATATTCAATAACAGTTCTCTCAGGATCATTTTCATTCAATCTTAGCCTGTACCATTGGACGAAAAACATAACTAATTTGAAGGACTTAAAGTCACACTCAAGTATATCATCCAAAATCCCATAGTAACAATTTTTGAGACTTCTGGATGTATGTCACTTCTAGATGAAACATTAGTCACTTGAAAGACTGTAGTTATCCCATAATCACAAGTTTTCTTCGTGTCATCCAACTTTTTGATTCAAAATTTATGACCATTGCACCACACAGCCTTGTGGTGTTTCACCTGCAATATGTGAAACATGTAAAAATTATTGCTTCGTCAATTGATAAACATATTTATTCTTGGCTGAATTTATGCAAAGAAAAAAAACTCAATATATATATATATATATATATCAATATAATTGAAAATAATTAAATAATATGGGTGATTAATATATTTATACGTACCTATTTATCTCTTAAACCATATGCTAAATCTATTTCCCTTTGTGTAACATTAGAATCTCCATTACGATGAGCTTCTTTAACCAATGAAGCCACACCTTCCCATGTTAATACGCGACCGGATTGTTGACATCGTTCAATCCATACCATCATCCAATCAAGATTTTTTGTGACGTACAAATGTAGTGCATCCCACTCTCGACCAACCATATCAAAACAAATTGAAATTCACAAATAACGTATAAAGTTAATTACCATGGTATACGACCTTAATTTATAATTGATGTACTTCAAAACCTAACATTCCACTACCAATGATCTTATTATCTTTCGTTGTTGGATGAATTCAAATTAAAGGAGTATCCACAAAGAATGAATTATGACCTTGAAGGGTACATACACTCTTGTAAGAAGAAGAAAAACCTTAGTGGATACACCCATGTTCCTATACTGGGGGAAGCTGTGTTTAAGAGCAAAGAAGACAAAGAAGCAGAGGAGGTTATAGAAAATTTTGTTGATATTGTCATGTAAAATCAAGGGTCTCTCTTAGTATTCTCATAAAATTAATGTTTCTGTCATCCACAAGTCAAATTAGCATTTTAATGCCATACCGCTACCATACTTGAGTATACCATATATGCATTGCATTTTACCTCCTTACCATGACCTCCAACAAAGTAACTCACGGTAGCGTGGTAAGAGGATGGTATTATATCATATTACCATTGTATTGTGGAGGGTTGATAGCTAGCCCACGGTAGAGCGAGGTCATCATCAATACTAGTTGAAGGAACCACTATACCGTGGGGGGTTAGAGTAAGTCCCGTAGTAGAGTGGTAAAGTAAGAATACACATAAGGGAGAACTGCTATACCGCAGGGAGTCAGAATAAAGCCCAGGGTAAAGCAGTCTATAAGATAAAATACTAAATAAACATCGTGGTGCCGCTAAGGAAGAAAAGGAAGTGCACGATAGTGCGGTATAATAAGAACAAGTAAATATTATGTACCGTGGTACCATAGAGGAGTGAGGAGTGACGTGTGGTAGCATAGTAATCAATCATTGGAGCATTAAATGAAGGCAAGTCACATCAATCAACATCAAAATATGAAATTTAGCTCGGTGTGAAGGATTTGAATGATTTACAACTTATATGGAATTAATGCAATATGATATGAGAATTAAACCAAGTAGATTGTGAATTCGTTCGCTCATGGTAACATAAGCTGTGTATAGGTGAGCTCAAGGTGTGATAGTCAAGAGAATTCTTTAGGACAAGCAATTTTCCGAGTAATTTCTATTCACCACACATTAAATTTTAAGTAGTGGCACCTAAGAAAATAGAAGTAAGGACTAAAAAAGATGAAAAATCCAATAAAGCTTCATTACAATTGCCATTACTTGCATTGCTACCTACTTCAGTCGATAAAGGTTATAAGGGGGTCTTTAAGGATTTATCTTAGGGGAGAAGAGACCCAATAATTCCACGGTCTGGGTGGAATTTGTATTGGTATTTTTATAAGAATAGGAATGAAGGGGTCTCAGTATCAAACCCATGGAATCTTGGCACGGGAAAATTTATAGCTCCTAATTAGAGCTCTAGCCAGTAGATATCATGCTTCGTTGAAGGTTCTTAGGCTCCCAAATGGAAAATGTTTGGTAGATATCTCCAGCGAGGCTATAATTAGGTGTTTTGACCTAAATAAGCAGGTTGTCACAGAGATATATTTGGGGAGGCTAGAGTAGGAGTACAAGAGATTAAAGAGGACTTATAGAATTGATGAAATTCCCCTACACATGAAAAGGGGTGACAAGAATAGATTCCTTCCTATTCTGTCTTCAAAAGTTGAACCCTTTCTAGTGTCTAATTTTCAGACTTATTTGAAAAACACCTATTATGGATTATCCCAAATTCTTGGATTTGATGTTGAAGACAATATGTCAGTTGGATTGATGAGGATGGCAATGACTATCCAACACCCCGAGTCCAATGTGGAGTTTTATTTTGCTTCTATCATTGAGGAACAAATTCATGAAGGTCTATTATAGGTTAGGGAAGCTAAGGCCCCTATCAGTTTTTAGAAGTATTCTCTACTATGTCATCTAATTCTATTTCAAAATGAAACAAAGTGGACTAAAAGGATGAAGTTGAGCACACATGAAAATGGAGTTATGCTTCCAGTGAAAAATTAGTGCTATGTTTGGGATAGTCAGTTCCCTGAAGGTGACTTTATTATGTTTAGAGATGAATTGCCCTCAGAATAATTGATGCTCTTGTTTTCATACAAAACTATGGTGACTAGTTTTTAATGCCATAATATACCATCATTAGGGTGTATGGTTGTGATCAGGCCCCACATGTTTTACCAAAATTTATGCCTAGTAGAGTATTGTTTTTAGAGTTTATTTGGAAAATGCTCTGGATGGAGCATAGTCTTATGAAGAATTAGAGAAAGGGGACTTTCCTGCCTGAATTAACATTTTTTGAGGAATTATCAGTTGGGTCATATATGTTGGAAGAAGTGCAAAGATTCATAAGAGCCATTTTTTCTCTCAGATCAGGAAAGGTGAGAGTTTGTGATCTAGAGGGTCACATTAATAATATCAGAAGGACCCTGCTTACAAAGAGGGAAATAACAAATGTATTTGATCCAGAGGAGGATGTGATAAGTAACCTAGTATACAAATAAGATGTGTTTGAAACAAGGAGAAAATGGTTAATGATGATAAGATGGGACGACCAGAAGAAAGAAAAAGGTAAGAATTTCAAGGGGTTCTTTGATGAAGAGCCAAATTTGTTGAAAAGGATGCACTTGATTCTAGGTAAGTTTGATGAGATGTATAAAAAGGATCAAGAAGAGAAGTCAAAACCACCATATACACCCCAACCACCCTCATCCATAGCCTGCATGTCACATACACCACCTCCTCCACTAGTTTATCCATGTCCTCCATCCCCAATTGGTGAGCCACCCGCTACGAAATAGAAAGTCAAATCACTAGTTGATTATGGGCTGAGTGATCAAGAACAAGAAGTAGTCCTAAAATTGACTGAGATGAAAGAAGTAGCACAGCAACAAAAAGTGTTAGAGCCTCATGACCCAAAAATAAGAATATCAGAGGAAGTCATTGATGAGATACAAGATGATGAGAGAATAATTACTTCTCCGCGGTTCATGGAGGATGATGATTTCATCCATACAAGGGAATTCAAATATTTTTGGATAAAAATTAAAATGAGACAGTTTGATGATAGGCTAAAAATTAACCTCATTGGGATTGATGATTCAAAGCATGTAGAGGTGCAGACCCAGACAATGGCAGAGTTGGATATTGATAACATTAATATTACTCCCAAAGAAGCAAGGGAGTTGGTGCTAAGTAGTAAGATGTTAATCATAACTTGAATGGAACTCTCTTAAGGAATTTTTGTTAGATCAAATCAGAGCTCAGGATGATCCAAACTTGGTTGTGGAATTTGATTCAAAAGGAGTCTCAGGCACATGATACAATCCTACCACCAAGACGCTTGCCTTGTGGAAAAAATAGAAGAACACAAGGAAGCCAAGGCTTCTAGATGTAGTACATGAG
Source organism: Sequoiadendron giganteum (assembly GCA_007115665.2). Taxonomy (NCBI): domain Eukaryota; kingdom Viridiplantae; phylum Streptophyta; class Pinopsida; order Cupressales; family Cupressaceae; genus Sequoiadendron; species Sequoiadendron giganteum. The sequence continues at coordinate 786,066,561 of CM021102.1, read as the reverse complement.
ATGAGAAAGTCTGCTATGGTTAGGAAAATGAAGGAAACTACTCCAATAGAAGCAACAACCATAACTATTGACTCTGTCATGTTTACAAAGGATGTAGTAGAAAACATGGAGAAGAAGATAACAAAGTATGAATAGAGACTCAAGTTATCAAATGATGAAATAAATAAATTATTCATTGAAGGTGTAAGATTAAAGCAAAAATTACAACAAGCCACATATGTAAAAGGGGATGAAATGGTTGTCTATCATCCACCTGCTCCAGTTGAAGATCCACAAATCCAACAGTTGAAAGAGGAGATTGAAAATTTGAAGAAACATAATATGGATAATGTCAGGAAACACATCTTGGATACCTTAAAAGAAATATTGAAGCACAAAGTTGGAGTTTTAAAAGAGAAGATAAGTGGAGTCCATGAGGGTTTTAGTCATTTGGTGAAAGCTCTGGAACAAATAAACACTAATTCACCAATCCTAGAGGATTTATATAAAAGATGGCAGCCCACTTAACACATTTTAAACACTTTATACAAAGCAACATAGAGGGATCCTAATGCACCTCTGAAATTAAA
>CM021102.1:786029023-786065892 GCA_007115665.2 Sequoiadendron giganteum | reverse complement strand
TTTTACATTTGTTAACTGAACATATTAGATTTTACATCTGTTAATTGAAAATATTAAGATTAGACTTGATATTGCTTATACAATCTATACCAAAATAAGAATTCATTTATCCACTCCCACTTGCCATTGTGGATAAATTTTTTTTAGGGAATAAACATAAATCAAGTCTGCTTCATTCATATAGGTGTACCCACCAAGGTCTAGCAACACCTAAAGAGAAGAAGGTCTAAACCATTTAGCCTTGTATGTTACCCTGAAACATACCAAGAGTTTGGCAGCCTCTTGAGGTATTTAACCTGCTTTTTTGAGAGCTAACAGGATGGATGAATACAATAGGATACTTTAGGAGGCATTGGATACATTCAAAGCATAAGGGTTATTGTTGGATGGAGCATGCAAACATATGGAATTGATGATAAAACTCGAATATGAAGCCCAAAATGCAATGCATGATGCAGATACCAATACCTTGGAGGAGTATAAAAAACATCTCTGAGCGGCTAAGTCAATGTTAGGAGAAGATTAAATTGTTTTATAAGTTTAATTAAGATCAATAGTTTAATTATTTGTTAAAAGACAATCTAAAGAGACACCTTTGTTGGGTCTTCTTCTTATATATATGAAATTCAAATTATAATATTTTATCATCAACACTTTTTAATAATTTAATACTTTTCAGCAGTGAAAGACTTATTTTCTGGAGTAATACAATACTAGTACTTTTTTATTTGTGTGTGGAAGATTCTTTCATTTGGACTAGCTCTTTGTTGTTTGTTTTCAAGCAATTGAAGGAAATGTAAAATGTATTCTAATTAATCTCCATGACCATCTTATAATTACCTCTCACTTTCCTCAATCTACCTTTCCCCATTACGTACTCCCCTTCGAATTTTTTAATGGAGTTGGGATCCCAAATGCGATCTACATGGATCTTTGTTGTGAACTTAGGAAGATATTCAGTAATGTACACCATGGTCTGGTATACCATATATCCCTCCACCATAGAACCCTTAGGATGTGATATTTGTCTAACCAAAGCATTCAAAAATTTGAAGTGCATCTCAACCATCCACATTGACCTTGTGTGTACAGGTCCACACAATTTAATTTCCTCAACTTGGTGTATGAGGTAGTGTTCTTATGCATTGAAAAATGTCAAAGGTAGACACTTTTGCATATCACACATTAGAAGAGGAATTTTTCTCCTTCAATAATTTATATCTTATTTATGGATTTCTTTAGATGACAACCATCTACAAGTGATTCAAGGCACAAATATATTAACGAGATTTAACAAAAATATGAAAATATATTACATAACAAGTAAAGCAAATGGAAAATATAAGATCTATTGAACGAATTGAAAAAAGTAACACTACTTACCTCATTTATTTTACAAGATCATATATAACTTGCTTGGCATTGTTGTTGAAGTTGTTTGGGAGAGATAGAGGTAGAACGTACTGCAATAATTATAAAATGATCTTTTCATTATTTTTCCAAAAATAGTAAATATAATACATTGAAAAGTACATTTAGTATAAATATATATATAAAATATACAAAAATAATTACCTTAATGAAGGTATGGCAATCATGCATTTTCATCCCTAACCCAAATTCACCTTTGTTTGTTATGATATTGTTTATGTTCACAACAAATCTTGTGGGAAATCAAATTTTTCATATGACTTCTTTTATAGAATTGCTTTGCTACTCCGTTAATAACCAAGGAAGGGTGCTTATATTAATTTGGTATCCATTGCTATTTAATTGAATGAAATTTTTCATTGCACAATTGGCTTCCTGAATGTCACTACAAATTTTGAAATTTTTTTCTTTGTCATGCCCTCCATCCAATATTTTCCATAATGTTTTTGTTATATTATTTCCGATATGCATTGTATCAAACAAATGCACAATTTGTAGTTTCTCATAGTAGGGCAACCTACTACATTATCTAGGATAAATTTTCAGTCTTTATGGAAGTCGACCATTAATGCCTTGACGACCTTCATTAAGCATATAAGTTAAACAAATTAACAACGAAAATCATTGTCAATTACAATATGAGTAAACAAAATACAATATAAAAATATAAATTCCAAAGATATCATATATGATAGATAAACAATTTGATCCAATGTATAACCTTGACGATTAATTCTATTGTATTCCAACTTCCATAGGTGAGGTGTCATTCTTCGTGGTTTTTATGTAGTCTCTTCTTTCTCATTCAAAAGATGTTTTTCAGTAGTTCAATACTTATGATTTATGTGGAGGAAGTGCCTATACTCATCAAACACTTGCTTTCCTAAACTTTTTGAACGATGAGATTTCATCTTTGGACCACAAACTGGACATGCAAATTTTCCCTTTGTTTGAAGACCTACAAGATCATATATAATTGGATTAAATATATGAATTTTTATAATTATATATAATGAATAAATTATTTAAAAAACATGCATGATATCTACTTCATAAAATTAAATATCATTAAAGTGTAGCCGAACGTTATAACATACCACAAAAATGTGTTAGCCCTGGGTCATCATGAATTGTTCATACAAGCATTGCATGGAATTGAAATTATTTGTCCTATTGGTCTAGAGACGTCATACACAGTGATGCCATTCCATAACTTTAGTAACTCATGAATAAGAGGCTCAATATATACATTCATATCTTTAACTTGGTACTTACCTAGTTGAATTAACATAAACATTACATAATTATTATAACCATTTTACTGCAATATATAGAAATTAATGTACATGACTATTAAATGAAAAAAAATATAAGTCATTATGCAACAAATAAGAAAAATGAGATGGAACTATGTTAAAGAAAATTGATGTAAACAAATACCTGGAACAATCATTTACAACATTATGTGCTCCCTCTTTATTGACATCCACAAAGGAATGTTATTGTTGATAACAAAAATAGGCCACACCGAGTAAATAGATCTCAGCTCTCCAAATGGATTGACACCGTCCTCTGCCAATGAAATCCTGAGATTACGAGGTTATTCTTTAAAGTATGACCATTTTTCCTCTATGTCCCTAAATGAAGAACTATCCTCAGGCATTCTAATAATTTCATCTCCACTTCTATTTTGTGCATGGTAATCCATAAATTGCGCTAAGCTTTCGCACCTAAATAATCGTTGCATACGTGGAATAATGAGAATATAATGAAGAACCTTGAAACAAACCTTTTTTGTTAGTTGATCTATTTGATATCTACTGATATGATATTCCAGACATTTTGTTGTAAATTCATGTTGTTTATGATATATAATATGATCATTGGGACATGCATCTATTCCTTGATACTCCATTCCAATATCTTTCATAATGGTAGATAAATATGGGTATGAGCAAGGTAAATTTTTTGATGGTGGTAACAAAAATTCACCCATCAATCTACAACAAAAGAATAATTTGTTAATATAAAGAATATTAATGGTATATATTTCATCCTTTATTTACTAGTGATGAACTAACAACAAAAATAGATGAAAAAAGATGACATATATGACATACCTTAACATCCATGAGATTGCTATGTTGGATAAACCATTCATAAACTTCAAGTTCACTAGCAAAAATACAACAAAGAGAAGAGTTGTTTGGGAGCCTTCATAAAGGGGCTTGTATGCCTTCTCAAGTATAGGTAAATCATGAACATAATCAAAGTCATCTCGATCATCATGATCAACTACACCACTAAATGTGTCATGGATCAATGTATTTGTACCATCATCTTCAACTATGTTTTCTGGTGCATGATCATCTTCTTCCATAGGATCATTAACTTCATCTTTGATATTCACAACTCGATGTTCCTCCGCTTGAAAAACCACATTCTCTAGGCCGTGATAATCCATATCATGTGCCCTAGGGCACCCCACCTTTATAATAATGATCAACACAAATAAACCATGATCATGATCATTTGATTTTTTTTTATATGAAAAAAAAGTTAAAATTATATAAAATTTTACATATTTAATCAATACAAAGACATATAATGAAAAACTTACCAATGGATGATAATCATGCCCCCCTTCAATGTTACCATGTTGCCTACAATGTTTCTGAGCTGTTGTGATTAAAAGTATTCTCATCTTTAAGCAATTGCAATTATTGCAAGGACAATTACATTTCCTATCACCCTTTCTTTTCAATCTAGCCCACAATCTAACAAGTGTCTCTACATTTTGTTCTGCACTAATATTATTTATCACTTTTCTTTACCAAGCTTGAATATTTAGATCTTCAAAAAATATCAAATTCACACTCCAATAATTTTTAATCATAGACACGTAACAAAATCTAATAATTCTCATATTTTGCACAAAAAAAAATCGGCTTATAACCTCCACAAACTATCACAAGTATAGTAAATTCGCAAGTATAGCAAAACACTATCGCAAGTATAGATAAATTATCGAACCCACTTTTACTAATTAAAAAAATTCATCGAAACCTCGACGAACGCTAACTATATACCCGTCAGCCCACAAATTAAGGAGGCTAACCATATGTTGGCCCAAAAATTGATGGAAGGGGATGGTTGATTTTAAGTGTATGTCAAAATAGCGACAAAAATATGGAGCGTCGCAATTTTGATGAACGTCGGGCATAAATATTTTTTAAAATTAAAAATTTCCTATTAAATACATAGGTACCCGACGATACATCTAATTATACATCTTTCATCGGAAAGTTTTGTTGTATTTTGTAGTCAAATGAGTGAGTGAATCCATCAAAGAACCGATTCCCCTGCTACTTAGCATATGTAAGGCTTCCTTGCGATTACAAGAAAATCACATAAAAAAAATTTAGACATTCCAAGAAAGTCATGACCTGACACCAGAGAGACCTTGGGGTGATTTCTCCAACTTAGTTCCTGAAATTACCTTTCAAGAGAGGTAGCATACTTGTGTGTTTCTTGTGTTGAGAATGTGCAAAAACACCCATCAACAAGTCTGTTACCCTTCGTAACCAAAACTTGCAAATTTTCACCAACCCCATGCCAAATCATAATATTTCATTTGTCAAAGCTAGCAAAACCACAAATAATGATGTGATAAATGTGGACACAGATGATGATAACAATGATTCTATTCAAAATGATTGTATCAATAATAATCCTATGGATGAAATGGTAGGAGTGACAGACGCCATTCCTCGTAAGGGCCAAACTAAAAATCCTCTTGACATTACTTTCTCCTCTAAGTATATACTTAAACATGCACCCAATGGTTCTCTCTACATGGTCTACCGTATCTATGACAAGCCCACTAATGGGATACTAATAGATCTCACCTATGGAGAGAATGTGATAATCAATGAATTCTTACTTTTTCATGAATTCTATCAAGATCTATATGACAAAGAAAAAGAATAGATCAAGACACAATCTTTTTTCTTTCCCTATGATGGGATCAATCATTCTTCCTTTACAAATAGGACCGAAAACATTAGATACTTCATTCTCCATCATCCCTTAGTCAGAGCAAATTTTGTGTGAAGCTAGGCTACCCATGGCTTTTCTCCATGAAAGCAATCCCTTCTATTCTACATAAATGCTTAAAGTTTCTCTTTGAGAATGAAATATTCACTGTTTATCATAGTGGCTTTAACCCTTTTTCCTCCAAAGGAAACTTCTCCTTAGATGCGTTTTGGCCTGAACCTATGGAACCTATAAAACCAAGGGAGGATTTCTTTTTCTTAACCTATCAAAAGTTCAAGTTAAAGAAGATAGAAGAACAATCCCTCTGAAACATGTCCCCACCCGCCGCCGTGCCTTCTATCCTTGAAGAAACCATGCTTGAACCTAAGGAAGTACCAAACAAACCAGACCGACCTAAGACCAAACCTTCACCTACATCTTACAAATGACCAAGAAACTATGAAAGAAACCTTGTCACACCTCCTAGAATAAAACAAGTATACAAAGCCAAAGAGAAAGCGGTCAAACAACCTCCCATAGTTCCTTCCATTCCTCCCCTTAGGGAAGAAAAGAAACCTATGGTTGATCAAACCGCTCCTACCCAAATACAACTTGAAAACAAAACTAAGAGAAATAGAGGTGCTAGAGAGCGTACGCATAGATTTTGTGCTATTGCTCGTAGGTTATAGGGAGAATTAAACAAAGAAAATCAAGATCCAAAATTGATTGAAGCAATGCAAGATGAATCTACTCCCGCCTTGACACAAATAAATCCAATACAACAAACACAACAAGAGTTGAACTCTTCCATGGATGTTATCCTCTAACCTCCTATTCTAAATAAGTTGGATGACAATGACGAGGTTGCAAAAATTGACGAAGAGGTGCATAATGAATTGAATACATTATTTTCCTCTTCCATGAGCTTAGACGAAAAATCTCCTACAAAGAGTGTTGAACCTGGTGCTTCTCCTAGTTTAGAACTTGCTCGTGTCCCTTTGGGTAGTTTCCCACCATCGGTATACAATGAACATGATTGGGAGTTGGATGACCTACTCATAGGTTGACTCACATGTGCCTTACTAGTCTTTTACATTATCTATTTTTTTTTAATTTTATTTTGTGTGATTGCATGTGCGTAATGTGATCCCCTGTGACGTTCTATTTGATGTATCTCTCTCTCTTTGTGAAATTCCTCTATGCGTACCTTCGTTCTTCTCTAGGTCGTCCATATTTTCATTTTTTTAATCTCTTTTTCAGCTGTCTTATGTTTTCCTTTTGTGGATGACACAAGGCATCGAGACATTCATGTCTCTTCATGTTGACCCAAAAGATTTTTTCCTTTATCTTTTTCATTTGTCTTGTGTTTTTCTTTTTGGGATGACACAAAGTGTCAAGACATTAATTTCTCTTCCATGTTGACCTGAAAGGACTTTTCTTTGTTTTCGCTCCCTTTGTGTTATTCTTCGAGTTCTATGTGTATTCTGGGAATGATGAAAGTTTTGAGCTTTGTAAAAAAATTGCATAAAAGAACATACTGACCCCAAATCCATAGATCCCTTATGTGTTTGGTGTTTTAATTTTGGGGGCAACCCCTCTTTTTCTTTTTTCTCTTACATGACGTAGCATTACTTGGAAACATATGAATTGGTATAGGGCTTTCCAAGTTGTCTCTCATATCTTCTTGTTTACATTCATCATTTTCTACTTTAAATTAATTGTTCACAGTATGGTGTTAAGAAATTTCTTGAAAGTGGGGGAATAAATTGACATTATTCTTTTTCATTTTTCTTTTTCATGGTTCATGGTACAATTTTCTTATTTCATATTATGTGTTTCTCAGTTTTTGGATGACATTGGGTATGATTTTTTTCAAGAGCGTGATCTCTCTTAGCATAATACATTCCTCTTAGTGGCTTGATGTGACACACTATATCCCCTAACTTGTGAATCTTCTATTGTTTGATTTGTCATCTCTTGGAGACATTAGGTACAATGTTGACTAAGCTAAAGACCTCACATGAACTAAGAAAAACTCCTTTGAACATTTCCTATTTTGAATTTTGAATTTTATGTTATATGGCCACCTTGCATAACACAACTTCCATGCCTGTAGAGTCATCCTATTTTTTCATGACTTCCAAGCATACAAAGTTTTTCTTGTGTCATGAAGCTCAAAAATAATTTTTCTTGGCCCACCTTATTAAAGTTATCTAGAGGTATAAATTTTGTATGGTTTGAGCGGGAAGCCCAACCGAGGCATGAATTCCCCATAGCCACTTGTGTGTGTGTTAGTGCATACCAACCATGAGTGTATGTTACTCACCTTTTTGGACTTCTCACCTAGCAGACATCCATGAGTTCCATTGCCACATAGTGAGTATGCATTTTTTTCAGAAAAATAACCTAGATTTGATCCAGATCACGATGGACAAATGGTCAAAGCTTGATTTGACTAAATTTTTATCTTTTCTCTCTTTCATCTTTGGCAGTGTATGCTTGTGCTTTATTATTTCTCTTTATATCATTCTCATGTGTGTTTTTTTGTGCCTATGTTGGTTTGTCATGGGATCTTGAACTTGGGGAATTGATCACCCCTCTTTATCATGATCTCATCTTATTGGAATTGGTACACTTGGAGCCCTCTTGATGTACTTTGGTTGACTTTATTGTGAGTTGAAGCAATTTCATCCTCTCACTAAAGTGGGGGCTAGATGTAGTCGCTGAAAAAGTAACCCTTCTAATTTTTCTGGCTTGTTTGAGCCCCCCTTGTTATTTTGGCTAATGTTGCCTAATTTAGTGTTGGAATTTGATTGAAACATTCAAATTAAGTCTTGGGCCCTTGTGAACTAATGTATTTTAATGGTACCTTGCTAAAGTTTTGTAAAGTGTTGTAACACACTTTCACACTTTTCTAGGGTTTTATTAAATAATTAAACATAATAAACCTCTTTTTAATCAAAATTAACATTAATATTGCCTTATTTGGAGTTTTGTAAATTTTTGTAACACACTTTCACACTTCTCTAGGATTTTGATTAATAATTTGGCTTTCTTATGCTTTAATTGGCCCTATTTTTCATCCACAAGCCTCATGTATTGCATTTTTTTGAGGATAATCCCTACACTAATTAGTAACCAATCATAATTCAAGTGTTTCTAGCTTTTGTGGCCTAGATTTAGGGATCTAGGACTCATTCTCTACCTTGCGCGAATGGGCCCCACCTGGATCTTTTGGCCTTGAACCTGTTTTCACACATTTCTAAGAACTTTTGGTTTTTGGTCCCATACATTATGCCTGATGGGACTCATTCACCGCTTTGGGCGAATGAGTCTGGTGTGTCCCAAAATCAAATTCAATTTAAATTTTTGGTGGGATTTTATTCTTGTAGATCTGATGTCGGCTCGTAGTGTTGTAATTTTGAGAGTTATTGCATAATTGAGTATACATACAAGGTTATTTCAATCATTTTCATCCTATCATCCTAACAAGCAATTGAGTAACCTAGAATTTTGAAGAGATCATTGAGCATTCACAAGAGTATTCAAGGGAAGATTATCAAGCATTTTAGAGAAACCTTCAAGTGTCAATCATAATGTCAAGGATTCCATATATCAGGTTTGTTATTGTGCTAATAATTTTGATGTAGAGTTTATGATTAAAGCAAGTGTTTCAAGCAAGAGTCAAGAACCACATCCATTGCAGCCATTTCAAGCATATTCGCAACAACTTATTGCTAGGGTTTGGTGAGTTACGATATTGTATTTTGTTCATTTATCATTCCCCATTATTATTTGCTTTCATTTCAAGGTTTACTTACCAACAAGGGGTTTGACCAAGGAAAACCCCTATCCACTAACCCCCTCAATAGTTTTCCCTCTCCTTTGTGTGTGATTTTCAATTCTAGGTTATAGATTTGCTAAGGATCCAGATTGGAGAAAAGTTGTCAAGAATTCAATGTTTTCAAAGTTGTCATATAGCCTTGAAGAACATTGGAGATCACCTACAAATTCCAAATCAGAGATTGGGATCCAGAAACAAGTCAGGAAGAGAAGAGTAGACAAAGAAGAAAAAAATCAGCTTTTGAAGTTGTATAAAATCCCAACTGGATTGATTCGCCACTTCTGGTGAATGTGTCTCAGTTACAATACATTTTCAAGATTTTACAAATCTAGATACCCTTTTGGTATAAACATGTTCCTGCACAGTTTCCAATAAATATGAATGATTCTCCTAGCCTTGTGAATGATTCCTAGTCAACCTTAAAAGCATAATTTCCAGTGATTCAGACCTCCATTCAGTCTTCTCTGGTTTCCCAGGTGCACACTTTTTGTTTTATAGTTTTTTGTTACATTTCACTTATTTTTCTAGGTCATTTAGTGTTAGTTTGAATTCAATTAGGGTTTTTCATTTCATCTTGCATTTCATTGTCTTTTCCAAGTTTAAATTTGGTGGTGAACCCCTCATATCATATTCAATTCCTAGGATATCCCTATTGCAAGATCTGTTTCTCTTTTGCATTGATATCTCTAAGGTTATCCTTGAGTGGAATCACCTTGGAAGTGGGTGTTATAACACTTAATCATGCCCCCCTCCATTTTTATCGGTTCCATTTTGGTGAACCTACCCTTAGAAAATCATAATTCTAATTTTGAATGCATTTACATCCTATATTTATCTTCCATTAACATTTCATTAGGATTTGCATTCTATCAAGTTTTGCATTAGTGAAAGCTCATTTAGCTTGCATTTTTTTTTTAATCTAGTTTCCTTGAAAATCATTTAAATTATTCATTTGCATCTCAGACATAGATCAAAAAACATAAAAAGAATAAGATCCAATTCAAAAATTCTTAAAATTTTCAAAAACATCATCACTAGGACTCATTTGGCACTCTGGACGAATCAGACCGTCTGCACATATTACACTACATTTTCTAAAATTTATACTTCATTTTCTAAGTTTCTGTTTGGTGTCATTTCTTCTTTGTTTCAGTTTCCACAATTTTAGTTATAAGTATTTCATTGTTCTTAGCCTACATTGCATTAGCATTCACTTTTCATTTAGTATCCCTTGCATGAGTATTTTGTGTTCTATTGCTAATACTGTAGTGAGACAAAGTTTGAGACTCATGTCATTCCGTGATAACACAATCATTGTGGATCTTGGGCTGTCTATCTCTTTCACTCCTGGTATTGATACTAGTACACTAGATAAGGAAAACACCTTTAACAACTCTTTGCCTTCAAGTAGTGTGTGAGTTGAACTAAGGAATGATAGTGTCCCGCAAGAAAAAATAATTCACATTCATGATGACCTAGCAAAATTACAACATCAAGTGCAAAAGGAAAGGATTTCAACTACTACCATCAGTACTATAGATAAAATTCACCGCATGCTTGAAAGTGAAGATGGCCTTGACCTTGTGAAAAACATAGTCTAAATTTGTATAAAAAATCTCACCTCAACCAGTAGTTGTCCTTTTCCAAGAAGCAATGTCACAAGTCAAGGAGGAACTCAAATTACTCCTCCCATGAGAATTTCCTCAATACCTACCTATACCAGCTCTCAAGTCACAAAAACCATGCAACAAGTTAGTAATGTGATTCCCGTTGAAATGAACAAGACAACTAAGAGAGGGGTGAATCAGTTGTACCAAATTCTTTTACTTCTAAGCTTAATCAATCCCACTTTAACTTTAATCTATTGTTAAGTATAAACATGAAATGCAGATAACAAAAAGAAGACACTAGAGACACCAAATTTACGTGGAGAACCCAATGACAAAAAAAATACGATGAGGATTAACTCACAATATAATAGTAATGCAAGAAAGGCTCACTGCGAGAGGGCTCACTGCCTGGATACAAAGGCTCACTCCCTATAGTTAGGACGCACTATCCAGAAGGAGGCTCACTGCCTACAAACAAAGAAATAAAAAAGAGGATCCACCACAATAGGTTCCACACATCTACAAATTGATCAAAGGATTGTAGACATCGCTAGCTCATTGCTTTCAAGAATCTAACACATCAAAGTACTACTACCTTGATTCACTATTACACACTCTACTTTTCACACTTGTTTGCACACTTCAATTTATTGCTTGCCACTTCCTACAATTCGCAAGATCTTGACTTGATTTTATAGCATCATTAACCTTAGAAACATTCTTACGGTCTATTGTGCCTATAGCACACACGCCCCATTTGGAATGGGGACCCTCTCTTTCCTTTCTCCTTGCTAGGTCCTTTTTCCTACCACCTCATTTAGCATGCCCCCATTTTGGTGTCCTTGATGATCAACATGTTCTTCAAAGTCTCATTTTAGGTTGACCATATTTTTCCCCTCAGAAAGTTGCTAAGTCTTAAGCCCTTTTGGGTTTTCTCTATCAGTTTTCCTTTCTATCGTCCATGGGACCCTCTAGGCCCAGACCATTGGGTTTCCCCTCTTGGGTTTCCCTTGTGGCTTCACCATTCCGAACAGCCGACGGTCAGTGTCCTCTCAGACCTCGAACCCCGGTGCTTCCTTGGCTATCTACATCACTTGAAAAAAATTGAAATGGCTATGCTCCGATGACCTTCTGACCCTCGGGCTTTGGTTCTCCTGCCATCGTCCAGGAAATTTAAACTCACCTACCTCAACCACCACCATACTAGCATTCATTAAGGGGTATTAATTGCACTTAGGGGCTATTTAAATGAGCTTCAACCTATTATTTCACATGTCAAGAAGAACTAAAGAGCACAATGTGACCCCAACAATCTCCGCCTCCGCGCCCGAGCTTCAGCTTCATCGTTCTTCAAGGATTCAACATTCTGCTTCTTCAGGCGAATGAGGTAGGATCATTTTCTGACTGTCATTTCCTTTTCTAAGCTCTGTAAATCAAAAATAACAAAGAGAAAAGGACTACAAATATGCTAGAATAATGTCTCATCTCAAAACCCACAAATTTGAAAATTGAAAAGCAACCTATAGGAGGGTCAAATAGAAAATCAGAACCCTGTCGTCTCGTCGTACCATAGAGTTCCCTATCTATTTCATTGTTTCTCAATGGCGGCTTCATTACGATCTCCTGGATCCCAGACCCCGGGCTTGAAAAATCAGCCTGAAACTCTTGGCATCTTCGGACTTCCATCCCTAGGCCACTGTCGTGAGACATCTTCCCGACTCTCGGACCCCGATCGTCTTTTTTCTATGTGGGTTTTAAACAAAGAAATTAAAGTCCAAACCTCACTCAGACTTTGGAACTCCATCTTGCTTTCACCATCTCGAATGGCTGATCTTGTCCACCTTTCTAGACATTAGGCCCCAAACCTTGTTTTACCTCAGAAGTCTTGGTAAAACTGATGAACCCACCTCGGGTCTGATCCGTCGGGAAGCCCATCTCGAACTTCCGTTTGCACTTCGCTGTTCTGCACAACTATCCCTATATGGCTTCCCAACCCCTGCAACCCAAACTCTAGAACCTCACTTTCGGAATGTCATTTTCCCAGCGTTGTTCCAAACAACTGACCCTTAACAACGTTCCTATAGCTCAGGGTCGAGCGCCTAAATAATGACTAAAATGACCTCCAAATTGTTAACAGATTTTGACCCATGTGCTTAAAATTGACCTTCTCCGACATGAACCCTTTGTTAAGAAAATCCAAGACCGTGGGAAATCATTTAGGACTCCTTGCCCTATTTTCTCTTTCAAAACAATATTCTGGTAGGAGAAGTTCGGCCCTGGGGGCCTGAGTCACCCGTTTGCCTTCAAGCATTATTTTAATCAAGTGTTAGACTTTTCTTAAATGGAAATTGTGGATCTAACCTTGATTTGCAAGAGTTTTTCCGAGGCTACATCCTCATGTTTAATTTTGCTAACTCCTGTCTCTCTATGCAGGATTTATGGAATCTGGTGCAAAATCCTCTAGGGCAGCCAAGGACAAAAGGAAAAGAACTACTAAAGGTCCCCGAGGCAAGGAGGACAAACACCAAATTAGGTACCAATTATAGGGAGTGTCATTGCACTCCAAAGTTACAACTAAATGAAAAAACATCACAGACACCAACATCGGGCACGTCAATATTGATGACTTCATGCAAAGAGTCAAGATAGAGCCAAAGACCGAGAATGCCAAGTTGATTAGAATTAGCGGACTAGCTAAGGCTGTAGGTTTCCCTCCTGCCTTGATTTCCCACAAGTTGGTAATGGAGTGTCGGGAAGCATACCAACTTGAAACAAGGACCATCGTGGATAGAGACGACAATATCCTGGCTGATATGTCCCCTCTAGGGATAAAAAAAACCTTCCACATACCTATCTTCGAAAGCATGGAGACACCAACTATTCGGGAGTGCAAGGCATTGTGGGATGAGGATCCTTTGAAGTGAAAGAAGCTTATCAACCAATATTGGTTGAAGGGGAAATGGGGTAGTGCTGCTAAGGTTCCTCAGGAACTCTACCATAGTGACTTCTTCAAAGACTACCATGATCTTGTTACCTTGCTGAGAAGAATAATGGGCCTTCCTACTATATCCTTCTTCTAGGAATGGATCATGTATTTCATTGAGCAAATTCTCTGCGGGGAGGACACTGCATTCTATTGGGGAGAGATAATCAATAATTGCTTCCATGAGCAATTTTTTAATGTAAAGAAGACCTCCAAATTCTACATGACATCCTACTTGGTATATTCACTTGCCGATCGTCGGTATTATAGTGGATTGTCCGTAGTGCCCAATGAGATGCCAGGAAGAGATCTCAGAGGATATGACAAGTACCCTTAACTCCAATATAGAAATTTCAAGAGGGATTACTATAGGGTAAACGATGCGTTTATCGCCCACATCATGCAACTGCTTGGAGGTTATTTTAAGAGAAGAGTCTCTCACAGTCCTAGGGCCCTCTTCAAACATTATTCCTTCTTGTTCACTTAGTACCCAAAGTTCACATGCATACGTGCCCAGGGATTCTCCGAAAGGCCGAATAAGCTACTTTGGTACCCTAATGGCCAGATTATACTATTGGAACTATCTTGGCAGCTGTGACTTATACAAAATGTTCTAAGCAGTAAGCATCTGGCGGGAACCCGTTATCCCCTCACACTCAACCAAGGAATGTATGAACTTTATACTTCCTAATGCATGGGCAATTCAGAGAAAGAGCTGGCTGAGTACCACTTCAAGCCACATACAAATAGGTCGTGGATGGTCCCATACGACCATATTAGGAAGGCAATTGGATAGGAATATGCTCATCTCCACCATGTGAAGGATTTATGGGCCAATTGCAAAGATGATTTTGAAGTAGGGTAAGGAACTATATGCGTATAACGTACTTTGTAAAAAGGGTGAACTTGTTTATGGTGCCAAATCAACTAGAAGAAGAGGAGAGCACTATGATCGACCCAAGATACATTGCCATTGAAAATTTTACCATTTCATTAAATTTATTGGAATGAGTGAGAGGTTGATGACCTCGACATCCTTACCAAGCATGTTGAGGCTTGAACAAAGGTGTAGATCGATGGGTATGTTGCTCATTTGAAGAAACAGGGAATCGCCTTGACATTCAAGGGGATCAAAAACAAGCCAAGTGGTTTTGATGGTGGGATGAATGCTACTACAACTAGAGAAACATCCAAATCCCCACCATCTGTCAGGTCAAAGAGGAGAAAGGAGGTTGACGAGCAGCAACCTAACCCAAAAGTGTATGCTAGAAAGGCCTTATAGGGTGAGCCTCCTAAAAATCATATAAGAATGAGCAGCATCACTGAGATGCCAGTAATACCCAAGGATTCACTCCATGAGGGTGAGGAGATGGAAGCTGATCAACCAAGATCTTCACCTGCTTCATCTTCTACTGCAACTGCTACTACTATTGCCACAACCCCACCTATTCCACATGCAATAGTTACCTCCTCTTTTCCTGCAGTGGACATTGATGTCCACCTCACCTCCAGTTCTTCCATTACACAGATAATATTGGTGGATTCATCTTGCACTACTACCTCGCCGATTTCATCATCCTCCATGTCTCCTTCATTTTTTCTTCCGATCGCCGCCACTACTATTGCAATCCCTGACCTCACTCTCCTGGAATCCTTCATCAAATATATGTCAAATGTGTCATCTCAACTTTCAGGAATGTTTGCAAATCCAATGGTGCAAGATGGAAATTCCCAAGCAATGGTTAACACCTGGTTCCTCCTCCTCCCACAGAGCCTCCTAGTGTGGAGGCTATTTTGCAAATCTTTGATGATATGGGACGACAACAACTAGAGGCAGATAAGAGATTTGAAGATGAGGAATTTGAGTATCATGAGCACCCAATATATGAACATTAGGTGATCGATGAGGTAGCATATGAGTCTTCTAGTGATGACAGCGAGGGTCTAGGCACATAAATTATTCAAGAAACAACTGATATGGAGCTCAATGTAGAGTGGGACAAACAACTTAAGGAGATTGAAGACAAAGAGGTTGAAAGACAACCTATGCCTAAAGAAAGAGTTGCTTCTCTGAAGATAGAGGGTGATAAGTGTCCAGTGGAAAGGCATGACCGTGCCCCTGAGCATGGTACAAAAACATCCTTTCATGAAGGTAGATAGGAGGATAAGCTCAGTGAATGTGGGCATGATTAGGATAAGGAAGAAAAGGATGCTAAGGGAGAAGACCACCTTGGCAATTGAATGCCCACCAAATCTGCCATCAAGCACATAATTCTTGTACAAGACTCCAATGAGGAGAGGAAAGATACAAGGATTGAGCAGGAGGTCCTCAATGACAAGGTCATTGAACTTAGGGTGGAGGATAGAAAAGATCAACATGAATCACCCAAGGAGGGGTCCCCAATGCTCGACTGGTTGGAAAGGATTCTCTGGTCCACTGCCTTCTCTTGAGAAAACTGCACATCCTGCATAGATTCAAGGGATTACTCAAGCCTTGCACCATCAAATACCTATTATGAATCTGGTACCACAGCTACCTATAGTTCCGCACCTTTGTCAACCAATGAATCAAGTAGCTTCAATCCCTCACTACTCATTGCCCCAATAGAAACATGTCCATTGATAGTTGCCCTAGGTGCTGACATATCTCCAAGCATCTGAATTTTTGCACGCTCATCAAAATCAGCCAGTTGCATAGCCAATGTTCCTCAAGAATTTAGCTTTGCAGTCAAACAATGCAGAAAAGGACTAGATTGATGAACTCACAAAGATGATCAAGAAAATTTCCATAAAGATTACACATTTGAGAAACCAAAACAACCAGCTACAAGCTTCGCATAGGAGTATCCAAGCTAACCTTAACCATGATAACTGGGACAACCATGATGCCAACACATCATTTGGACAAAATCATGACGTAAATCACAATTTGGGCCAGAACTTTGATAGAAGGCCTTTTCAGAGGCAAAATCAGACATGGAATACGAGACCCAACAATGGTGGTGTCCCCACACCCCTTGATCAGCCCAACAATAGTGAGAACACTACAAGTGGAGTTTACTTGGTTGAGGCTGCTTTATCCGGTTGGTGTCACATACACAAAATGAGTCAGCACTCTGATCTAGATTACCCGAAATTCCAAACAACTGTTGATATTTTTGAAGTTGAGGTCCAAAATGGTGTGGAAAATTCGAGATGTAGAGACACCATCCTGTCTGACCCATATGACTCTACAGTTTTATTGGTGAATCAAGCTTGTTTCCCAAAATTTGAGTGCAATACACCAGAGCAGGAAGGCCCCACCACAAACAACAACAACAAGTTGGAAGAGGTAAGTTCTGAAAGCCCTATGGCTCAACTTTTTGATTCAGTAGATAATGGTCCTAAAGATGATGAAGAAGAGCTTAGGGAGGATGAATCCCACATGTTTCACCAAAGAACTACCCCTTATGACCTTAGGAATAGACATGCAAACAGTCATGCTAGAGGTCCTTTTACAACCTCCACTCTGCCTAATAATTTCAGTACTCCTCCTGACCTGAAGGCAAGCAATAATCCTGGATTTCCCCATGTACCAGCTCGGTACCTTAACAATAATAGATAGAAAAACCATAACCAAAGCTAGCCTACCAACTCCTCCCAAAATGTTTCTTATGATCAGGAGGTTGAGAAAATGGGAGATTATATTGTTGAAGAATTTAAAAAGGTTAACCTAAGTGTGTCCGCCTTTGAGCTACTCAAGCTGCCAAATGTAAGAAATTCATTTTTTAGAATGATAAATGTGATCCCATCAGTCGGGTCCACTCAAGAAACTCCCACTAAGAGAGTCTCCTTCGAAGATTCGCAAAGTGAGCCTGTCATTAGACAGGTCCTCAACATGAAGGTTGATCCACCTACAAATCAGCAAATAGGAAAGTGACCCTCTAAGGAAGCAGATCAAACAGAAGCCCAAAACAAGGGTCAGGTCACCCAGGTGGATGTTTCAGGAGGACTCTTTCAGGGGAGGTTTGAAACTCCTCCTTTCCTGACCACCATCCGTGTGTTTGGGAAAAACCTCCATAACTGTCTACTATATTCAGGAGCCTCTTCTAATGTCATGCCCTTGAGCATGTACAAAGCACTCAGAATAACGCCAAATCCCTCCTGGCTTAAGGTAACACAACTTGATAAGATTGAGATAAGCATAGTTGAAGAGATTAATAGAATTCCTATGTAGGTTGTTGGTGATCTCAGGATCTAAGAGACCATTGATATTCAAGTGGCTGACATCTCAGATACGTATGGTATAATCTTGGGAAGGGATTTAACAAGAGCATTGAACGGGTATGCTGCCACTAACTATTCCCATTTGTGGTTACCATGGAAAGGGATGCCCAATCAGATTTGGATCGACCGGGAGCCATAGATGAGATTCATGATCACATAATACAACAACATGAATGAAGTGTTGTTTTCTGAAATGGATTTGGGGAATTATTCCCCAGTATCATATCTAAATGAGCGGGAATGCCTTGAAGAAGAAGGAACAAGTGAGGTTTTCCTCGTACTATGTAGTCCACCTACTAATTTATCCAATACCTCTCAAAGCATAGAAGTGATGATAGAATGAGATGATGAAGAATTAGGAGAGGATGATAATCTTGGATTGCTGGATGGTTTCTAACTTCATGGAAAAATGTGCACGGGACTAGCTCAGTCTTGGAGATAGAATGAATTTTCAAGAACTCTTGCTGCCTAGTTCTTGCAGGGTGCATAATGCTGCCCATTCGGAGTTTGAATGTTGTTTATGCCAAAAAAAATTGAGAACATTAGAAGAAAAATCACTCCGAAGGAGGAAACTAGATCAACACCGTCGGAACAAATACCTCTAGCCCCTACATCTCATCAGAAGGTTACTACCATGAGG
Source organism: Sequoiadendron giganteum (assembly GCA_007115665.2). Taxonomy (NCBI): domain Eukaryota; kingdom Viridiplantae; phylum Streptophyta; class Pinopsida; order Cupressales; family Cupressaceae; genus Sequoiadendron; species Sequoiadendron giganteum. The sequence goes on along the minus strand of CM021102.1, from coordinate 786,047,083 downwards.
CCCTCATCAATGTTGGAAGTTGGGCCTATTGGTGCTGGATTCATAGACTCTCCTAGATTCTAGACGTTGCGCTTTGACGGATCCAAATCCAAGCATGGGGCTAGAGCTGGCTTCAAATTAATTAGTCCCAAAGGTAAGTCATACTTTTCTGCTCATAGGCTTCAATTTTATTGCACCAACAACGTAGAGGAATATGAGGCCTTGGTCTTGGAACTCCTTATGGCAATAAGAAAAGGTGTCAAAATGCTCCAAGTGTTCGGGGATTCAGAGTTGGTCATAAAGAAAGTTAGGAAGCTCTATTCCTATTATGATTGAAGACTCACCAATTACAGGCACCGGGTATGGGATCTACTACAAGGACTGGATGCATTCAATATCCAATTGATCCCGCATTCCCAAAATCATACTGCCAATACCTTGGTGTAGGAAGTGAGCACGCTACAGCCTCTGTCCTTATCAGGCCTCAAAAGATTCACTGTGGAACTCACCTTTGTTCCATTTGTGCCAGACAATGTAGCCAATTTCTAGGTGTTCAATGATGAAAAACAAATCCTAGATTTTATCACCAGTTCTGATGTGTTCGCTACTTAGATAATAGATGAGGTTGAACCTCAAGAGGTTGACCTGGATATAGAGGGGGTCATCAATCTGAAGACCAATACCATCCCTAGGGGGATGGTCCAACTTGCACGAATCTTTGAATTGGATCAGATCAAGCATCAAGATAACTAGGCTAAGAAGGACACCATTAGTGGCCAGTGTGACACCTACAACCTCGAAATGGTTGGGAATGCAAAGAATGTATTTATTGGCAAGCTGTGCACATCATAGGAAAAGGCAGGTATAGTGGATGATTTGTAGAAGTACCATGATGTCATCGCTTGGAGCTACGAGGATCTCAAAACATATTATACATCAATTATCACCCATACCATCCCTCTCAGGTCGGATGCAAAGACATTTTGACAGTGACAGCGCCCCGTCAATGCCTTATTAGAACCAATTATATACAAGGAAGTACAAAAATCGCTATCTGCTAGGATTATCTTCCCGGTTTAGCACTCTACCTAGGTTACCAACTTGGTCCCAGTAAGAAAAAAGAATGGGGAGATGAAATTGTGCGTCGACTTCTGCAACCTGAATAGAGGCTCAAAAAAAGATAACTATCCTGTACCATCGTTAGATGAGGCATTGCAAATAGTAAATGGTTCTTAGATAATGTCCTTCCTAGACAGATACTCTGGGTACATATAGGTCATGGTACAATATGAAGACCAACACAAAATGACGTTCACCACCAAATGGGGAACATTCACTTATAGACGAATGTCATTCAGACTAATCAATGTTGGTGCTACCTTTTAGCACACCATGGATATTGCTTTCAAGGACCTAATTGGAAAGTGCATAATCATCTACATGGATGATTTGATAGTATTCTCAAAGTAGAAGAGTACTCACATTGCTGACCTATGCAAATTTTTTTAGAGATGCCGCGAATTCAGGGTTTCCCTTAATCCGAAGAAGTGCATCTTTGGTGTTACTGAAGGGAAGCTGCTTGGACGTGTCCTTTTAGAAAGGGGAATTTATATTGACCCCGAGTGTATCCAACCAATCATGAAGATCCAATTTCCGAGCAACAAGAAGGAATTAAAATCTTTTTTCAGAAAGATTAACTTTGTCCGAAAGTTCATCACAGGCTTCACAAAAATCATCAAACCACTCAACACCATGATAAAGAAAGATTCCAAGGTTGAGTGGACCGCAGAAGTAAAACAATATTTTAAGGGAATCAAGAAAGCAATCGCTACCGTTCCTATGCTAGTCAGCCCCAACTATTTGAAGCCCTTCTACATCTATTCATTTGCTTCAGATCATTCGTGCGCCAACATCTTGACACAAAAAGATGATGAGGGGAGTGAGCATGCAATCGCCTTCATGAGCACCCCTCTAAAAGATGCTGAGCTACGCTATCATAATGTCAAAAGATAGGCTTATGCCATTGCTAAAGGGGTAAAGAAGTTCAGGCACTATATCCTACGCAACAAGGTGTTTTCCATAGTTCTTCACCTAGCAGTGAAGATGTTGCTTATGCAAAATGAGTTGGGGAAACAAAGGGCCAAATGGATTACACTGTTGCCAAAATATGACATGGAGATCTAGCCAATGAGGTTGGTGACATGACAAGCGCTTACTTGAAAAATTGGTAAAGTAGCTACGTGCGTAGGTCTTGAGCTCACGGTGCAACAATATCAGCTGGAGGATATTTCTCCAAGAGAATGGTACGAGGACATCAGATATTATTTGCTGAACCACAAATGTCCACCCCATTTACAAGGGGTCCAAAGGCGAGCCCTTAGGTTGAAAAGTAGTAGTTACATGTTGTAGGGCACCATATTGTACAAAAGGAATCATGAAGGGAATTCCATGATACGTTCATAACTAGTCACGATTCGGGTTTGTCAACTGCGCATCAAATATTGAGAGCTGGCTACTATTGGTCCATGGTTTTGAAGGATGCTCATGGTCATGTACGTGCCTACCACGTATGCTAGACCACAGCCACCCGAGAAAAAAATGTTGTTCCATTGCAACTTTTTTTGGAGGTAAGGTCATTCGCGTAATGGGGTCTCGACTTCATTGTTCTGATAAGCCCTCCATCATTTGTTGGAAATAGGTACAATCTGACTGCTTTTGATTATTGTACTAGGTGGCCATAAGCAATTGCTTGTAGGCAATGCACAGCTGAAGTAGTGACTAATTTTTTGGAAGGTTTTATTTTAAATCACTTTGGTTGTCCTTACGCCTTAGTGTGTGACAATGGTCCTACCTTTGCTTTGTTAAAATTTGTTGGTTGGGAATTTGATTATGGTATCGCCCTTAATTTTTCCTCCAACTATTATCCACAAGGCAATGGTCTTGCTGAGTCAACCAACAAGAACTTGATCACCATGATCGAGAAGTTAATGGATAGGAATCCTAAGGACTAGCATACCAAGCTCCATTTTTCCCTTTGGGCAGATCACACTCGTCACACCGTTGCTCTTGGAGATTCCCCGTACCACCTTGTTTATGGCTTGGAGCCCATCTTTCCCATACATTTGGAGATCCCTACTCTTCATTTTATTAACAATTTTTATGAAGGAGGAGACCGTAGAGAAGCTTTCCTTGTTGAGCTGATGCACCTAGAAGAAGTACAAGACTATGCGATAGATTTTTTTGCCAAACATCAGGGCATAGTCAAGAGGTGGTTCGACCACTGAGCCAAAATTAAGGCCTTCCACATTTTTGATCTAGTGCTGTATTGGGACAAGGCCCACAAAAAGAAAGGTGGACACAACAAATTCAACAATCTCTAGCTTGGCCCCTTCAGATTGCTAAAATCCTTGGAGATAATGCCTTTCGTTTAAAGACCTTAACTGGTAAGGATGTCTCATTTCCTGTGAATGGGCAACACCTTAAGCATTACTTCCAGGCCTGAGCTCTTTTAGAGCTGTCCTTGTAAATACCTATAAATAGGTTAGGATAGGTTTCCCTACTTTTCTTTCTTGCTTTGTTTTGTTTTGATCATTCCCAGATTGTTTTTGCTTTTGATGAGGGTTACCCTTGTTCTTGCTGCAGTGGCCATTGTTAGCTGACAAATGGTTTACCCTATTACCCACTCTTGTTTGTTCTCTAGATAAGCCTTCATTCCCTATTACTTATCTCTGAAAGCCCCTAAGCATTGGTTTCCCCCCTCTTGAACTCTGAACTAATCTAGGATGGTGTCCAATTTGAATTTCTTATGTTTATGATCGAACACATAGAAACACACTTTAAAAGTTTCTGAAGAATCTTATGGTGATTACTGAGAGGGTTGGATAAGTGAGAAATCTAAAGTTTGATCTAGTGACCACTGTGATTTCCAAACCCATAGTGAGCTTCAATGCTTACACGGTTGAGCAAAAGAGAAAGAAAGGTACTGCAAAGAAAATGTCAAATGAAAGGAATAAAAAATATAAAGTCAACAACTGTATGGGTGTGTGGATATGTCTATCGGGGCTATGGATGCCTGATTGGTAATAGAGCGATGTTCACAGGATCACATCGACAGCTTCATCAGGCCTATGGATGCCTGACTGGAAACAAAGCAATGGCTAGGTTACTTTTGGGGTCAGAAAAACTACGTAGCTTGTCCTTCCTGATCATTGGTTGTCCATACTATCTCCGAAGAAAGGAAATGAACTCACCATGCACACACTTCCATGGTAATGATGTGGCATGATTCAATATCACCTTCCTTAACTTGTTCTTAGTTCAACATTGGAAATTGGCTTTTGGTGTGTGAAACCAGAGATCATGGGTTTTGAATGCATATTTATCTTTAGAACGTCGGGAGAGTTCTCCCAACAGAGTCGCCATTTGTTGTACCTATAACACACATGCCCCATTCAGAATGGGAACCCTCTCTTTCCTTTCGCCTTGTTGGGTCCTTTTTTCTACTGCCTCATTTTGCGTGCCCCCATTTTGGTGTGTTTGATGGTCAACATTTTCTTCAAAATCTCATTTTAGGTTGACCATATTTTTCTCTTTACAAAGTTGCTAAGTCTTAAGCCCTTTTGGGTTTGCCTTTCTAGCATCCGTGGGACCCTTCGAGCCTGGACCATTGGGTTTTCCCTCTCAGGTTTCCCTTGTGGCTTTGCCATTTCGAACAATCGATGGTCAAAATCCTCTCAGACCTCGGACCTCAGTGCTTCCTTGGCCATCTACATCACTTGTAAAAAAATTGAAACAACTATCCTTCGACGAACTTTTGACCCTCGGTTTCCGGGTTTCCAGCTGCCGTCTGAGAAATTTAAACTCACCTACCTCAACTGCCATCATACCAGCATTCATTAGGGGGCATTAATTTCCATTAGGGGCTATTTAAACGAGTTTTGACTGATCATTTTTGCATATTAGGAAGAACTAAAGAACATGGTGCGACCCCATCAATCTCCAGCTTCGTGCTCAGGCTTCTACTTCTTCGGGCCCCCGAGGTAGGATCATCGTCCGACTGTCATTTCCTTTTCTAAGCTTCATAAATCAAAACTAAGTAACAAAGAGAAAAGAACTAGGAATCTGGTAGAACAACATCTCATCTCAAAACCCATAAATTTGAAAATCGAAAAGCAATCCATAGGAGGTTCAAATTGGAAATCAGAACCCTATCATCTCGTCACTGCTCTTCAAGGTAGGTGACCACGCCTCTCAGGCTCGAGCCTCTCTTCGACCGTGACATTAACTTATCTAAAATATCTCTGATGGTGAAGCTCCTCCCGGGTTCTCTACCCCAGAGTTCCCTATCTATTTCGTCATTTCGCCATTTCTCAACGATGACTTCGTTACGACTTCTCGTATCTTGGACCCCGGGCTTGCAAAATCCACCTGAAACTCTTGGAAAAAATCAAACTTCGAAGTTGTCTTCGGTCCTCGGCCTTTGGAATTTTTTTCCCAGGGCACCGTTGCTGATCCCCCATTCCACACGGTCGCTGTAAGACATCTTCTCGGCTCTCAGACCCATATCATCTTTTTGCTCTATGGGTTTTAAACAAAGAAATTAAAGTCCAAACCTCGCTCGAACCTCGGGCTCTGGAATTCTGTCCCTGAAACTCTATCTTTCTTTCACCATATCGAATGACTAAACCTGTCTGCCTTCTAGGACACTGGGCCCCAAACCTCATTTCACCTCTGAAGTTTTGGACAAACTGATGAACCCACCTCGGGTTTGATCCATCGGGAAGCCCATCCCAGACATACATCCACGCTTCGCCGTTCTGCATAGCTATCCCTAAATAGCTTCCCAAACCCTACAGCATGAACTCGAGAACCCCAACTCCAGAATGTCGTTTGCCCAATGTTGTTCCAAACAACTGACCCTTAATAGCTTTCCTTAAAGCTCAGGCCTGAGCACCTAAACAATGACTGAAGTTACCTCCAAATTGAAAACGAATTTCAACCCATGTGCTTAGAATTTAGCTTCTCCCATATGAACCCTTTGTTTAGAAAATCCAAGACCATGGGAAATCATTTAGGACTCCTTGCCCTGTTTTCCCTTTCAAAACAACATTCTGGTAGGAGAAGTCTGACCCTCGGGGCTCGGGTCACCCATTTTGCTTCCAGTGTTATTTTAATGAAGTGTTAGACTTTTCTTAAATGGAAATTGTGGATCCAACCTCGATTTATAGGTATTTTTCTGAGGCTGCATCCTCATGTTTAATTTTGCTAACTCCCATCTCTCTGTGTAGGATTTATGGAATTTGGTGTCGAAGGCTTTAGGGTAGCCAAAGACAAAGGGAAAAGAACTGCTAAAGCTCCCTGAGGCAAGGAGGACAAAGACCAAATTATGTACCAATTCTAGGGAGTGTCATTGCACTCCGAAGTTACAACTAAGTGGAAAGACATCACAAAAACCAACATCGGCCATGTCGATATTGATGAATTCACACAAAGAGTTAGGATAGAGCCAAAGACCGAGAACACCAAGCTGATCAGAAGCAGTAGACTAGCTAAGGCTGTGGGTTTCCCTCCCACCTTGATTGCCCCCTATGCTGGTGATGGCGTGTCGGGAAGCATACCAACTTGAAACAAGGACCATCGTGGACAAAGACGACAACATCCTAGCTGATATGTCCCCTCTAGAAATAACAAAAACCTTCCACATACCTATCTTCGAAAGCATGGAGACCCCAATTATTCAGGAGTGCAAGGCATTATGGGATGAGGATCCTTTGAAGTGCAAGAAGCTGATCAATGAGTCTTGGTTGAAGGAGAAATGGGGCAGTGCTGCCAAGGTTCCTCAAGAGCTCTACCGCAGTGACTTCTTCGAAGATTACCACAATCTGGTTACCCTACTGAGCAGAATAATGGGCCTTCCTACAGCAGCCTTCTTCCAGGAATGGATGATGTATTTCATAGAACAAATTCTATGTGGAAATGACACCGCGTTCTATTGGGCAGAGATAATCAGTAATTTCTTCCATGAGCAATTCGTTAATTTAAAGAAGACCTCCAAATTCTACATGACATCCTACTTGGTATATTCTCTTGCCAATCGATGATATTATAGTGGATTGTCCGTAGTGCCCAATAAGATGCGAGGAAGAGAGCAGTATGGAAATTTGAAGAGGGATTACTTTAGGGTAAACAATGCGTTTATTGCCCACATCATCCAACTGCTTGGAGGTGATTTTGAGAGAAGAGTCTCTCACAGTGCTAGGGACCTCCTCAAACATTATGCCTTCTTGTTCATTCAGTACACAAAGTTCACATAGATACGTGCCCTAATCCCCTCACACTCGACCAAGGAATGTATGAACTTTATACTTCCCAAAGCACGAGCAATTTAGAGAAAGAGTTGGTTGAGTACCACTTCAGGCCACATCCAACTAGGCTGTAGATGGACCCATATGACCACATTAGGAAAGCAGTTGGACAGGAATATGCTCACCTCCACCATGTCGAGGATTTTTGGGCCAATTGCAAAGATGATTCTGAAGTATGGGTAAGGCACTATATGCATATGACCGCATACTTTGTAAAAAGGGTGAACTTATTTCTGGTGCCAGATCAACTGGAAGAAGAGGAGAGCACCGTGATTGACCTAAGATATAGTGCTATTGAAAATTTACCATTGCCTTATTTTGATTGGAATGAGTGAGAGGTTGATGACCTCGACATCCATACCAAGTCCGTTGAGGCTCGAACAAAGGCTTGGATCGATGGGCAGGTTGCTCGTTTGAATAAACATGGAGTCGCCTTGACATTTAAGGGGCTTGAAAGCAATCCAAGTGGTTCTGATGGTGGGATGACTGCTACTACAATTGGATAAACATCCAAATCCCCACCATCTATCAGGTCAAAGAAGAGAAAGGAGGTTGACAAGCAACAACATAGAAGAATGAGTAGCATCACTGAGATGCTAGTAATACCAGAGAATCCACTCCATGAGGGTGAGGAGATGGAAGCTGATCCACCAAGATCTCCACCTACTTCATCTGTTGTTGCAACCACTGCTGCTATTGCCACCACCCCACCTATTCCACATGCAATAGTTGCCTCCTCTCCACCCATAGTGGACATTATTTTCCACCTCACCTCCACTTCTCCCATCGCGTAGGTCATATCGGTGGATTCATCCTCTGCCACTACCTCACCGATTTCATCATCCTCCATGTCTCCTTAATTTTCTCTTCCGACCACTGCCACTATTGCTGCAATGCTTGCCCTCGCTCTCTTGAAATCCTTCGTCAAATATATGCAGAATGTGTTGTCTGAACTTTCAAGAATTTTTGCAAATCCAATGTTGCAAGCTGAAATTTCCCAAAAAATGGTTAACACCCTTGTTCATCCTCCTCCCACGAGCCACCCAGTATGGAGGTTATGATGCAAATCTATGATGAGCTGGAACGAAAACAACTAGAGGTAGCTAAGAGATTGGAAGATGAGGAATTTGAGTATCATGAGCACCCAGTATATGAACATCAGGTGATTGATGAGGTAGCCTATGAGTCCTCAAGTGATGACAATGAGGGTCTAGGCACAAACATAATTCAAGAAATAGCTGATCCGGAGCTTGATGTGGAGTGGGAAAAACAACTTAAGGAGATTGAAGACAAAGAGGCTAAAAGACAGCCTATGGTTGAAGAAAGAGTTTCTGCTCTGGAGATAGAGGGTGATAAGTCTCTAGTGGAGGGGCATGACCGTGCCCCTAAGCATGGTGAGGAAACATCATTTCATGAAGGTAGATAGGAGGATAAGCCCGAGGAATGCGGGCATGATCAGGATAAGGAAGCAAAGGATGCTGAGGGAGAAGACCACCTTGGCAAACAAATTCCCACCAAATCTCCCATCAAGCAAATAATGCTCGTACAAGACTCTAATGAGGATAGGGAAGATACAAGGATTGAGTAGGAGGTCCTCAATGACAAGGTCATTGATCTTAGGGTTGAGGATAAGAAATATCAACATGAATCACCCAAGGAGGGGTCCCCAATGCCTAACTGGTTGGAAAGGAAGTTGGTTAATAGGACTTCCACTCTAAAGGACCCAAAAGAAAGATTGGAGGCAATATTGGCCAGAGCTTAGATTGGTACCAAGAAGGAGAAAAGGCCTAGAATCAATTCAAAGGTAACAATGGATGCCTCTAGATCTAGGGTTGTACAAATAGTTACGACGATGGTTGGAGAGCAAGGAATAAGCTACAACATCTCCACCATTAACTTGGGAGTGGCCACCAGAGAGTAGAAGGTTGACCATCTCCAGGTATCAGTCACCACAGTGGTGCACTTCATTCAACAGGATAAAATTTTGAAAGAGGAGCTTAGGGCACAATTGGCTGATTTGATGGCCTATATTCAACAATGGTCATGCACAGAGGAAAAACCCACCACATCCCCGACCCCATCATAGTTGTTGTCCAAAGAATAGATTAAGAAGTTGGAAAAGAGAAAGAACTTGGAGAAGACCACAAAAATTTGGTTCCAACAAGTCTTGGATATTGGGAATACAAGTATAAATTTGGTTGTTCAAACAACGAACAAGTTCTTGGAAGTACAAATGTCTCTTGAAGGTATGAGACAAATTTGCATTGAGCTCCCAAAGAATTATGGGGTTGCTTACCCAAAAATCAAGGCTATCCTCGCACTACGAAGTGATATTTGGGAAAAGGAGTTTTCCTTCAAAGATGATGACCATTGGTTTATGGATGTGTGGAAGCGATACTTCAATCACTAGAAGGAGAGACTGGAGCAGGTAATTGAGCGAGTAACTTTAGATATTGAATGGGCCAAGGAGGTTAGAGGGGATTGTTTCCGATACCTGAAGCTGATGACAGGGTATGAAGTACCCGCAATCAAGATCAATCTAGAAAGCGTAAAGCCTCACTTCCAAAAGAGGATGGAGGATGGGATGTCAGTCGAGATTACCATAGATTTTAGGAGCTCTGCTACTCGAGCATTTGCATAGTTCGAGCTATTTAGAGACCACATTTCCAAGTATGATGAGGACTGGGAAAATCTTGTTAACAATTCCAAAGAATGGGGTTACTAGGTGATAAGATCCGATATCATTGAGGTCAAGAAGTTCCGATCGGTGATCTTGAAATTCATGGAGTATGCAGCTTCGAAGAAGCAGGAGGGCAACCCTATTATTGATGAATAATTCCTAAAGGAATAGTTTTGGCAAAGAGCAATCCGCAAGAAGACAAAAATGCTATAGTGCCGCCACTAGAAGACAAAATAGGGATATGGACAAAAGTGTATTTTAAAAATGTAATATATTTGGGGGTGTGAACCCCTAAACCTACAAATGCACAAGAGCAACAAACATATTAGGTTGTTAGATCAAATGCATGCAAACAAGTATCAAAGATTCCCCATGAAATCCATCTATTCAAACTAAAATTAGGAAATGAAGAACACAATACAAGAAATGAAGTTAAATCCAAATTAAGACAATAAATTAGTGATCCCATGGGGGAATTTGTGCCAATGAAGTATTGCAATTGACTCTTTCCCAGTTGCTAAGCTGCAATGTTGAGTGATTGAGAAATGGTCACATATCCAAAGAGATTTGAGCATAACCTTGTTACCATTTGTGAAAATGGTGATAGGTTGGGTGAAATAGGTAAAATTAGCTCTTAATGTGAAGAGAGTAACTTTGCATATGATTGTGGATGATGATGGATTTGAGTATAGTAAATTTACTCAAATTGTGGATGATGATGAAGTTGAGTATAGTATGTCTACTCAAATTGTGGATGATAGAATGAGAGGAAGAGTCTCTCATTTATAGATTTTCAAAATGGAAGAAAGAGTGAAAACAAGCAATGTGGGATAATTCAACATCCAATGGCCAAGTGCCATTTGTCAAGATGTGAATGGTTGAAGGTTGAGCACATTTTGATCAATGTGCAAGTTTGAATTTTGAATTTTGATGAAGTGACATGTTTAGGGGGGGATGAAAGAAATGGAGTTAATGTCACTTGGCTCAATGCACAAGGACATGTAAGAGACATTAAATGCCTTGTTGGAAGGACCAAGCCCATTTGAATTTGAATTCAAATTTGAAGGAATATTCCCTTTTGATGCCATGTGAGGGAAAATAGAGATTTAATAAATCAAAGTATTTGATTTGTTGTGCAAGTTGCATTCTCTAGAGAATGTGACATAGATTAAGATTAAATTAATCAAAATTTAATTAATTTAATGAGGAATTTAGGAGATGTGACAATTTAGACTTAAATTTATGAATTGATTTAAATCAAATTGAGAGGAAGGGTTTAATTAAATAAATAATTTTGATTTATTTAACTAAAGGGGATAATGTTAGATTAAATAAAATAATGTTTAATTTATTCAATTTAATAAGATGAAGTATTTAATTAAAGAGGGATTACAAAAATAATTAAATAAAATTGATTTATTTAATTAACAGGAGATGATGATTTAATTAGATAAAGTTGATTTATTTAGTTAAGAGATGAAGAGTGATGCATTTAATCAAATAAAGATTATTCGATTAAATGACTAGCAAAGGAGATGATTTAGGGTGAAATGGTGTTAGTAAATAAGGATCTAGTGTGTCGGATCAAATTGTACATTTTGCCCCTTTTTGAAGCAATGTACTTGTTGCATTGATTCAAAGAATAAACTGTTGTGATCAAAGTTCAAAATTTCTTGATTTTTCAGATGCCCCACTATTGCCCCAGCGAAAGCATATTGTTGGTATACTGCCCCCTTGAGAGATCGAGCAAAAATGTACGATTTTACAATCAAGATTGTGATAAAATGCGAGAGGATTTGTTCTATTGATCAGAGGATTAAAGATAATTCTTTGATGTAGACAATTCTGATGATATATAGACAGTCATCGGCCATGGGTAGCCTCATGTATATTTTGATATAGAACACCGATTTTAGATAGAAATATTAGCAAAGATAGAAGAATAAGAAGAATAAGATGGATGGCAGGAGGATCCACACAAGTTCACATTATTATCGATGATGATGATGTATTGCTTACTAGGAGTTGGGATTTTCAAAGGGCCAATTAATTTATGTTTGATAACACACCTAGGTATGATGCATCAAGGTATAAAGAATCAGGATGGCATTGTACCTAGTGTGATGGACTTTGACTCGACAATCAGATAGGAGTATTCTTGTTCACACTTGACATATAGAAACCTTGCTAGGACAGACCTAACAAAGCAAGTATTTGCCAATTTATTTTACAAGAGTATCCAACAAGCACAGTAGATAAAAAAGATAATGATCATTGCCCCATTCCTTTCTCTCTAAACTTGTTTTGTTTAGGCATCATTGAGAGGTCCTTGAAATGAGCGCAAAATAAGATAAGTCTAAAAAGACCAAGATAAAGTAAACAAACAAGCTAATGTTCTTCATACCGCTAGCCAAGGCTAAACTACTAAGGGGTACCTGATGCTTATGTCCATCGTGGGAAGGATTCATCCTAGGACATGTAGTGATCAAGGTTTTGGTGAGACTGATTGGATGATAAGCTATTGATACTTTGAGTTAACCAACTTGCTTACTTACTGACTTAGGCTTGAGACTTTGAAGATTAAGTTCACACTTTTGAACCTACTAGACTTGCTTCTGACTGACTCACCAAAGGGTGAAAGCGATGACTGATTTTATTATGAATGATGAAAATCATGGGTGAAAGCGAGATGAAATGGGTGCACCATTTTGCATTTTTCTGATATTTTGAGGCTGTTTTTTGTATTTTGAGATGTTTTACAAATGTTTTTGGATTTTGTGTCTCAAGGGCCAATCAAGGATTAACCTTGCCTATGTTTAAGCTCAGAGATGACGTAGTTCAAACGACAACAGACTTGATTACCGATGAGATGGATGGGAAAAAAGATTCCCAAATTGTGACGGATGCCTAAAAGGACTCACCTAAAATGAGAAATAGATGGGCAAACAAATTGCCATTGCGACGGACGCCTAAAGGACTGACCTAAAATGTAAACTAGATGGGCAAACGGATTGCCAATGTGATAGACGCCTAAAGGACTGACCTAAAATGTCTCAGGGGATGATCAAAGATCAACCTTGCCTACGTTCAAGCTCAGAGATGACGTAGTTCGGCTATATGACTCTATTTTTTGATTTTTATAAGTTTTGACATGTTTTTGATTTTTGATTTTCTGGTGTTTTTGAATTTTTGATTTTTTTAATGTTTTTGAATTTTTGCATGATTTTGATGATTTGGATATAGATATGATATCAGTGCTCTATTTTGAGATTTTGTTGAAAACCAAGCTTAAGGTTGATTGATCAGATCAATGGATTGATAGTTTGACTAAGTGTGCTAAGTCAAACAAAAGTGATAATGTACCTATAAACTCTAGGAAGTTATGTTATCTTAGAGTAAACTCGTGCACAAGAGGGTGGTTTGACTAAGTGTGTTAAGCCAAACAAGTTAATGATGGATTGGATAACTTGACTAAGTGTGTTAAGTCAAATAAGATGATAATGCACTTGTAAATTCCAGGAAGTTGTGTTATCCTAGAGTAAACTCGTGCACAAGATGATAGTTTGACTAAGTGTGTTATGTCAAACAAGGTGATAATTGATTGGATTTGATTGATCAAGATTTGATGAAGCTTGATTTGGATCAAAATAGCTTTAATGATTTTGATGTGACATTGAAGTACACATTAGATGCAACTGATATTGATTATTCAGATTGGTGTTCGATGAAAGATAAAGCTTGATAAGGAACATCTTCTTGTCAAAATATGCCATGGGCTAGTGATTTGGATTGGCTCACAAATTCTTTGACCAATTTCATTTTATGTTTGCAAATCTTCAGATCACCACATAAGTTGGAGGATATAGATCAAGATTTATTCCTGAAGCAGGATGTAAATATCTACCCCCAGTGTCTAGCAATGTATGGAATGGCCATGAGTGGATTCTTGGACGAATGGATATGATTTATCTTGTGATAAGATAAGGTGTTCATGAAGTGGAATGATCATTCAGATAATGCTTCAAGGCTCATACAACGTTGGGTAAGATAGGATCAATGAAAATGACCCATGTCAAGATGTTTACCATAAGCAAGTCTAAAATGTGCACCAAAATTTGGGAAGATCAAGATAACTTGGAGTATGGATGCAAATATATGAAAATGGATTGGATAAATGGTTCATGGATGAATGGATGATATGGTTTGAATGTTGGCTTTATTATGGATGTGATAAGATGCTTTCACCCGAAATGGTGCACGTAGATGCTCGATTCTACACGTGACGCCTATTTGCCAGGGTTTCATCATGGTACTATTGATGGTGTTTTCATGCACTTCACAACACAGGTAATACGTAGGTGCATCACCTCTCTTGAAAGACAATCTTTCACAATCAAATTGCAGAACACTATCCCAAGGTCTCTCGGATGTCAGGTCATGACGATGCTTGGGATATTTCAGTTGTTTACGTGATTTGCTGGAATCACAAGGTGGACTTACATGGTCGAAGCTGTAGGAGAATTGAGTTGATAAATGGAGTTATATGGATATGGAATTAATATGCTTTGCTATAGGCTCAGGCAGCAGTCTTAGACTCCATTATTTCATCAGATTTGGCTTTACAATGTGCAATGAACCTTGGCACAAGTTGTTTCTAAAAAAGGAAAAAAGAAAAGGGCGAGGAAGAAAAATGTTTCCTAGACCTGCAACTACTGATGAACAGTGATCACGGAGGTTTCTGCTATGGATAGTTTCCTTAAACATGATTTCACTTAATCAGAATTCTCACAATATCATGAAATCTATGCAATCTTCTAGGGACTACAGATGTTCATCATTCATTCATTATGGAAACATGAATAAAGATAAAGTTTAATGAGCAGCTATAAAATCAAAGTGCAAACTAACTTTGCACAGTCATCTACCTTCAACAAATGACCAAAAGTATGGACAAGGAAAGCATACACACAACAACTATCTCCAAAACCAGAAATAACATACTAAATTTACCAAGTCTAATCTGAAGATGCTAGAACAACAAAGTAACTTAAAGCAAAGCTATAACTAAAGGGGAGAGGAATCATGAAACATATTGAGAAACCCAGAAATACACCAGAAAATGACTTTATTTGCTATTATAATTTCTACAGCATGCCTTTACAACAACTCAACTCTCTTAAAATGAGAGGAGGAGAGCCCTATTTATAGTTTTCAAAAACAAAATGAGTGGCCAAGACTCGATTCTATTATGTGGTCAAGATTCATTTTATATTAGGGTTTCACCTACCCCACAATATTCAACAATTTAAAATACATTTGTTCTCTCTTCCCTATTTTGTCATCTAGTGACAACATTGTAGCAAATTTTTCTTTTAGCCATTTGCCCTTTGCTGTAGCTAATCCTCAAGGAACTCTTCATCAATGAATGGATTACCCTCTCGCTTTTTCAATGTGGCATACACCATGAAACTTAGGACCAGGGACTAAAACTTATCCACCTCCAGGATGTCAGATTTCAAGATTTGGTAACTCCATTCCTGGGAATTGCTGCCAAGCTTCTTCCAGTCTACCTCATACTTAGCATCATTATCTTTGAAAGATTTTGATTGTGCGAAGGCTTGGGCCGCAAAACAAATGAACTCAGTGGTGATTTCGGTGGACATCCCATCTTCCATAATCTTTAAGAAGTGGGGCTTCATGTTCTCGGGATTGATCTTGACCGCGGGCACCTCATACCCCGTCATCAGTTTGAGATACTGAGTACACTCCTCCTTGGAATCCCTTGCCCATTCAATGTCTGGCACTATCCATTCCAAAATTTGCTCCAGCCTTCTCTTTCGGTGATTATAGTCTCGCTTCGAGGTATCCACCAGCCAGTGATTGTCATCCTTGAAGGCCAAGTCCTTCTCCCAGATATCACTCGGCAATGTGAGAATGGCCTCAATTTTTGGGTAGGCCGCATTGTACTTCCTTGGGAACTTCTCATAGATCTTCCTTGTCTCCTCAAGAGTTTTTTGAACCTCTAGGAACCTATTTGCTGCCTGAGCAGGCAAGTTGATGCCCGTGTTCCCTATGTCCAAAACCTATCGGAACCAATTTTCCGTAGTTTTGTCCAAGTTTCATCTCTTTTCGAGCTTGTCAATCTGTTCTCTGGATAACAATTGAGATGGGGCCAATGATGTTGTAGGCTGCTCATCCGGAGATGACCACTGCTAAATATAAGTTGTTAGATCAGCCACCTGCTCCTTTAGTTCTTCTTTGGAGACCTTATCCTGCTAGATAAGGTGCACCACTGTGGCGACTGACTCCTGAAGATGTTCAACCTTCTGTTCCCTTGTGGCCACTCCTAGGTCAATGGTGGAGACATTGTAAGTTATACCTTGTTCCCCAACCATCGATGTTGCTATTTGTACTACCCTTGATCCCAAGGAATCCATGGTTATCTTCGATCTGACCCTCAACTTCTTCTCTTTTCTGGAGCTTATTCGTGCTCTAGCCATGATGGCTTCTAGCCTTGCCTTAGGATCCTTCAAGGTGGGAGTCTTTTTCTTGAGTTGTCTTTGCAGCAAATCAGGCATTTGACGTTCTTCCCTTGGTGGTATACTTTGAGTCCTGCTGTCCTCCTTCTCGAGTTCGACGGTTCTGACAACAAGAGCCTTCTCATTCATTCCCGCATCTTCCTTTTCTCCATCAGAATCATGTTCAAATATTTCATGCCTAGCGGGAGACTCGGTGAGTGACTGCCCTTTGGGTGAATCCTTCTTTTCAGTATCCTCCTCCTTGTTTAAAGTATCCTGATGCTCCTCGGGGCTCTCTACTTGTTTGTTCTCATGGAGGAAAGTTTCATTGTCATGCTCTATGGTTTGGCCATGTTCCTCGGTTGGAGACCTATTACCTTCTATCTCTGGAGCAGCAGTCTCCTCTTCCTGTGCAAGCCGGTCCTCGGTCTCCTTGTCCTCAATTTCCTTGAGTTGCTTGCCCCACTCTGCATTGAGCTCGAGATCATTCGATTCTCAGATCAATTCAGTATCAAGGTCCTCACTGCCCTCACTGCCCTCACGGGAAGACTCATAGGCCACCTCATCAATCTTCCGACACTTGAACAAGGGATGTTCGTGATATTCAAATTCTTCATACTCTAGTGCCTTCTCAGCCTCTAGCTGCTGTTGTTCATGCTCATCTGATATCTGCATGGTCGCTTTCATCTTTGGTGATTCAGTAGAGGGGGATGTCATTGGAGGCCATAGCTTGAGCTATCGTAGCCTAGACTATTGGATTAGTGAGCATCTCCGAAAGCTCAGAAGGCACATTATGCATATACTTCACAAAAGACTCTGGAAGGCTTGGGGCTGGCGTTATGGCAGCAAAAACGGAAGGAAGGGAAGGGGACATGGAGGAAGAGGTCATTGGTGAGGTGGGGGCGGATGATGAATCTACAGGAATAATGTGCAATACTAGAGGAGTAGGAGCAAGGTGGACGAAGATATCCACTGCAGGCGGGGAGGAAGCAGAAGCTGGAATTGAGGCAAGCAGGGTGGCAGTGATGATTGTAATGGGTGGAGATCCAAACGAGCTAGATCTTTTGTTTCTGATTCAAAGGGGAAAAACCTTGGACATCACCGTTGTCTCTGTGCCTCCTATTGTTTTTCTTTTCTTCTTAGAGGGCTCCATCTTGGAAGACTTATGGGCATAGACTTTAGGTTTGGGTAGTTGTTCGCTAGCCTCCTTTCTTTTCTTGGTCTTTAGCGATGGTGGGGTCTTAGATGTCTCTCCAATTGCAGCGGTGGCTTCCCCACCTTCAGAGCCACTTGGTTCACTTACATGCTCACTTGCAAGCTCAGTAAACGTCAGGATGACCCCTTGTTGTTTTAATTGAGCCACCTTCTCATCGATCCATGCTCTCGTTCAGACTTCAACGGAACTGGTGAGCACACTAATATCATTAAGCTCTGGTGCATTCCAATTGATAGCAGGCAGCGACAGGTTGGAAACTGCATCGTAATCCGGATCCGCCACTGTGTCCTCATCCTCCTCTAG